>APFE031711885.1:163690-177361 GCA_000404065.3 Pinus taeda
ACTACTCCAATGGAACAAAACTTAAAGCTCACATCCATTGAAGGAAAAGAATTTGAGGATGCAACAAAATATAGACAGCTTGTAAGAAGTCTCAACTACATAACTACTACCAGACCAAACATTTCGTTTCTTGTTGGAATCCTCTCCAGGTTTATGCAAAAGCCTTGTGAGGGACATTGGTCTGTTGCAAAAAGAGTTCTAAAGTACTTGAAGGGAACTCAAGACTTTGGAATCAAGTATACACAAGTGGGCGACTTTAGCTTGATTGGATACTCTGATTCAGATTTCGATGGAGATAAAGAAACTAGGGTATCTACTTCAGGTTATGTTATGAGTCTTGGATCAGGAGTTGTCTCCTGGAGATCACGCAAACAATCAATTCCAGCAGATTCCACAATAGAGGCAGAATATGTGGCAGCAGCTAAGGCAACAAAAGAAATTGTGTGGCTCAGGAAAATTCTTTAAGATTTGCAGGTAAAACAAGTACAATGGACTTCACTCATGATTGACAATACCTCGGCAATAAAGTTGGCCAAGAACCCAAAGTTCCATGATCGAATGAAGCACATCAATACAAAATATCATCTGATTCGACATCATTTTGAGGCCAAAACAATCCATCTTCGCCATGTTCCACTAATGAACAAATTGCAGACATCTTCACCAAAGCGCTTGGAAGAGAAAAGATTGGAAGATTCAGAATGATGCTTGGACTCACCAACATCCCTTCAGATTAAGGGGGGGAATGTTGACACCTAATCATAGGGATTGGGTGAACAACTGTAATTAGTGTAAATAAATAATAGAGAAAATAGAGAGTCATCGGGAGATGAACTGAACAATCACTCCCTCTTGTATATAATAATGAACAACCTGAATGAATAATACAATTACATTTGAGGAGTTACCTCCTGGCCTAGCAGTTGTGCCAAGTGATGATCCGAGATTGGTTTGTGTATGTTAGCGTTTTGATGTGTCTAGGACCATATCGGCCTTACTCTTCCATATGTAATTCAACAACCATGATCTGTTGCACATCCATCAAATTGACTTAAGGCTTGAAACGTCAAGAATATAGAGCCAAGAGTCTACTGCCTTCATTCACGAGTCTCACTAAATCTTAAGATGAATAGGTTTGTGTCAAGTTTGAAGAATTGATGGCCAAAAGGGTTGTAAATGACATAGTGTGTGGTTAAGGCAGCAGTTGTAGTGTTTTTGTGGATTTGTCATTGTGCAGTCATTACTTGTCAGAACATGATCAAGATGTGTAGCTTTATTTTGCACTGAAACTTGTTATGTTTTTGTAAGCTAAGTTACTCTTTTTGTTGTTGTTATTCAGGCCAGACCTGATTCTGTTGATGTTGTTGCTCTTGCATTCTCTGTCATGATGTTATTTCTCTTGCATTCTGTGTCATGAGATGAAGGATACAAGACTCTAGGAGTTATTTGAATCTCTACAATTTCAAAGGGCCAACATAGCACTAAAATACAATCTATGTTGCACAAAAACAAGTGAAAGAAAAACTACAGGTAGTGTAGACTACAGGGAATTGTGGTAGTGTGGCTAACTCGTGTCGTCGAAGGTCACAAAGAGGGATATCGTGACTCTACAAATTGTAAAAGAATTAGCAAACATGAAATTAATTAGGTAGATAAAGTGCACAGGAAAATGGTTAATTGCATGTTGATGACTTCAAATTGGGATAAATTTTGTAGATCTCTTGAACAACTTGGAGACAAGAGGTTAAGGAGGATTTTGAATATAAGAGATCCTAAGGAAAACAGATTGCAAAACTTCAAAATCCTTTATCCTTAGACATGATAATGACAAAGTTCACAGAAATGTAAATACTCATCAACAAGGAAAAAAGAATGCAGGTAGAAATGAAATTGCCACCACTGCATATGTTGACTTTTTATGTTTACATATATATATAGAAGTACACAATTAACACGAGGTGAACATGTTTGACCAAATTAAAGATATACAAGTATAAAACACAAAAATTAAATGAGTGGTAGTTTTTTATCAAATTAATATAAAATTCAAAATAAAAAGAATAAAGTATAATTATAATACATTTTGAGTGGGTTTAATGGTTAAAAGCGTGTGTTTCTTTCTAAGAGGTCACAGGGTCAAAACCATAGGGATAAAGTATGTATGCCTTTGTAAACTTAGTAATTAAATTGTTGCGTAGAACCTTGTCCCACGAACAATGATGTCTCATACACCAAAATTGAGGAATAACAAAATTATCTTTTAATAAATAAAAAAATGTCTTTTATTTTAAAGTTGAAGAGAGTCCCTTGTCCCATGAACAATGATGTCTCATACACCAAAATTGACGAATAACAAAATTATCTATTAATAAATAAAAAAATGTCTCTTATTTTAAATTTGAAGAGTACACTCACCATGAAAATCTTCAAGACAATAGGATGGTCATTGGTAGAACTTAAACAAAAATGACATCATATTATTTGAAAATAATGTATCGTTTCACAATTATGTATATTTTGATCTACAATGTGATATATCTTCACAAATCACTGGTAACTTTGGACTTTCGTTTCCTTCTAGAAACGATTTCGAGCCCAAAATAGGTATAGAACGTCACAAAAAGTCCTGGGAGACATTTCTGGGATGCTTCTGAGGCATTTCTTGTCAATAGGGTATAAATGAATAATGAAATAAAAAGGAGGGTGGGCAATGAGATTCGCATTTTGCCTGTTTGTATATAAATAAATCATAAAACAATCCAAAAAAACTCCAAAATATAAAAACATGGAAAAAAAATTAAATTTTTTATTCTTAAAATATTTAAAAATATATAAATTTTGAAAATTGTTATTTCTGAGTCATTACTCACGAAGTATCCAATTTTTTTCCAAAGAATTGAAGTCTCTCACCAAAAAAATTAGACCAAAAACAATTAGAAATAAATTGATTGCAAAAAAACAAGTATTTTTAATAAAAAATCAATTGAGTCTATTTCAGATAGTTAGAGCAAATGATTGTTATCTTCTCAACTCAGATTTAATTCTTGAAAATAACATATTAAACTGATATTAAATATATTTTAATAACTTTGAGTTTTCTAATTAAACAATCTTGAACCCTAAAAAATATCTTACTTTTACCTACAAATTAGCAAATAAAATACTTGATTAAATAAAAATAAAATAAAAACTGTAAATACCATCTATTATTTCAAAAAATTCTCCCCATTTGAAACGAAATTTAAAGAAGTAAGAATAAATTACATTCCGATTAAAAAATGCATTGTCAATAATGCAAAAAAATGCATTGTCAATAATGAAAGGAAGCTTTATTTTTTCATATAAATCCAGATACAAAATTTTAAATTTATCAAGAGAAAATGAAGAAAATACAATGAAAGAGAAATAAATAATTGAATTTGGTATCAATCACATCAAAAGAATCAAATCCAGTATCAATCACATCAAAAGAAATTATTTAACATAAGAAATCATAAAACAGGTACTAAATAGATTTAAAAAGTGAAAAAGAGGATTGTATATAAAGGAATGAAGATGAAAAAAAAATAGTTAACCTAAAGAATTCAGATAGTAAATAGATTTAAAAAGTGAAAACAAGGATTGTATATAAAGGAATGAAGATGAAAACTAAAAAAAATTCCAGATGTTATGTACATCACGAATAACAACCTCAATTTAAAGAAATGGAAGAAAAAAAACCTTTGGGAGAGTTGATAATCCAAGCGAAAGAAAATAATTTATTCACCTCAACATAATAAAAAAGCCTTGAAAATGTCACGATGGAAGAACACGAGGAAAAATGTAATATCATCACAATGGAAGGAACATGTATTTGGGCATGAAAAGGATGTCTTATACATAGACCAAATTATTAGTGAAAGGGTAACATATGTAACACAAAGCAAGGGCACTTAGTTGAAAAAGGTACAAAGGGTAATATAAATTAATGTTGCCTAGGGTAATATAAATTAATGTGGCCTATATCAGAATTAAGATAAGATAAAATTGGTAATGGGTTGGAAAATTAAAAAATTGTAAAAATTCGGGAAAATATCGGTAAAAATTGGCAAACATTGGTTAAGCCAAAAAAATCCTGATGTCCAATAAAATCGAGATGTTATCAAAATGTTTGCAACACGAAATAAATAACTCTTAGCTCCAAAAAAATGCATAGAAAATCGTGATGTCCAGTAAAATCGAGATGTTATCAAAATGTTCGCAACACCTATATAAATAACTCTTACCTCCAAAAGATGCATAGAGAAGATTTGAGATTAAAAATGCGTGCTCACAAAAAAACATAGAAGAGAGCAGCATGCCTTCGCATTTTGAGAAACAGTATTCATTCATGTTTAAGCAAAAATCACTTTATTGACAACACAACAATTTACAAATTTTGAAAATGAACGAAAATAGCTTCATTGATAAAACAACAATTTACAAAATCTGAAAATGAAAGCAGTCCACCAATTTGTAAACTTATGGACTTGATTTTACAGTCTCAACCGCTTATACCAGATCTTTTAATTTCATTCCTGTCGCTTAGGGAAAAAACGAAAATTGTTTTAGTGTCATAAAAGGAACACATATTAGGGCATCAAAGAGATGCTTTATAAATAAATAATATTATCCCAAAAAATGGGATTTGTGTAGCACAGAGCAAGAGCCCTTGATTCAAAAGATAGAAAGGGTATTATATTTTATCTTTACTCTTGTATCCGTAAGGTACAAACAGTAATTATAAAATGCCTGCTCACAAGATGACTAAGAACAGGGCAACCTGCCAGCCCAATTTGAGAAATAGTACCATTCGATGTTCAAACACAAAACACTTTATTGATAAGATATCAATTTACAAAATCTGAAAAGCAGCCAACCAATTTGCAAATCTATGGACTTGATTTTACAGTGTCAATAGCTTGTACCAGATCATTTAATTTTGCTCCTGTCACTTCTTTAACGATTTTTTTACCCTTCAATACTTTGAAGGTGGGCACAACCTTCACTCCCAGCTCCTTTGCCAGAGGCTATAACCAAAAACATCAACCAAAGGCATTAGTTTAAGATATGTTAGATGAAATATTTAATAAGCAATCCAGATATGGATATGAGAAAAAGCACGAGGAAAAACAGAGTGTTCGGGCAATGCCACATTATCCATTAAAGAGACCAGTGAATAGGAGCATAATAAATATTTGATAGACAAAATGCAGTGTCATAGAAGAAGAAGCGAGATGGTGAACTTAAATCATCAAGTACGTCAAGAAAATCAACAGACCTTGTTCTCCTGGTTGCAGTCAAGCTTCAGAAACACAACATCTGTGTATTTCTCTGATAGTTCTTGCAGTTTGGGAGCAATAATCTTGCATGGACCACACCTTCAAAGGAATTCAAAATAAGGAAGCAATGTTAGAAAAGGAACTGCTTCTTACCAGAATAGATTTATTATTAGTGATTTTAAAGTTTCTTAAACCACAAGGATCGAGACCTCTTCTGGAGAGCTTTTCTCATATTCCAAAGTCTTAGACAACATGGAGCATGTCATCAATCCTTGCCTGACAATATGAAAAAGTTGACAAATTTATACAGCAACCCAGTGTGCAAACAAACAACAAATATGAATCTTTCATCTGATCCGGGAGCTGTCCACAACTAAACGGGAAAACAAAAAACCATCATGCCCTGAAATGTCTGTCTGGACTCTGAACTGATTCCATACAGTTTAGGAGTCGAGCTAGTACACAAACGGAGAATTAGAACACATACAAATAAAAATATATTATGGTGACTTTAATCAAACTAACATAATGGTTCAGGGGGAAGGAAGGGGGACTGAATCAGGTGCTGCTAGGGAAAAAGGGGAATCATATCCTGGAAATTCTTTGCTCCTGCTGACTGGTAGGACGTTTCAACTTTCACCCCCTGAGGAAAAGCCGGCTGGCTTCAGCTGTCATAGCTTAGGAGTGTCTTAATTTTGTGTAGTCGGTAAAGGAAAATGGGAACCCAAGTAATCAACCATACCTTGATAAGCCTGCTGCTCCCTAATTTTCTCAGCAACCACCACACAGATAAAATTAGAACAGCGTCCTCTATAGAACCATTGGGTGAGAGAGGAAATTGACAATCAAAAGGATTAATCTTATCCTCAATATACCTTCAAATAACATTCTTTGTTTGTCACTTATATTACTAAGTTGAAACTACTGCACATATGTCACTGGCATGACAACAATCCAGAATACAGCATGAATATTATGCATTATTCGAGAAGATAGAAGGATACTGGCAATGGATCGCTTCACAGATTCTTAACTAGCTAAAATTAAACCCTATCATTAGGCCAACTTCTGAAAACAAGATTCTTGATAGAAAACTTGCTAGACTCCTCAAGTAGCATCTGGAAACATTACCCAGGGGCAGCAGGTGGGAGTTATCTTTGAGACTTTGACCAAGAAGGAAAGCTAGAAACATCATATGCCTGGAAAATTGGTGAAACTTCAAATAATCAAGCGAAGGCTTTGGCTCTTCAGATAGGGGTCTGGACTATGAAGAATCGAGACATCAAAAATATGACATTGATTGGAGATTCAAGTAGAATCATTGGTCGTATGGTCTTTAAAACTCTCCCAAACACTGCCATCTTTAATAGATTGCTATGTGGCACTCAAACACTATTAGAAGGATTTGAGGCAGTCAAACTTTTTCATTCCCTCAGAGGGCTCAATCAAGCAGCAAGCCCAGTGGCCAAAAGGGCCTGCTCCTTACCTCTCGGTCAAATTTGGAAAAATGAAGGGTGGGAGGATAAGGATTGGTGGTGAGGAAGTGTGTAATCTCCCCCAAGTTTTTTATTCACCATTCTTATTAAATGATCATAAAAACAACCCTTGATAAGTGGCATTTCAATTATGACAAGCATTTACATAGAACCATAAGAGTGGCCCACCGTGCTGTTCATTCACACTCACGAAGGGCAATCTTTATTAACCCTGGCAGGCTGGGATGGTGCAGAACATGTGGAGTTTTTCCTCATCTTTCAATGAGCATTTGGAAGTTTCAGTTATGGCTTTGGAGGAGAGGCCTGGGACTTATCATTCTTCTCTTGGTTTTTCTGGTTGGAAAGTCTGATTCCCGTTGGAAGGCCAGATTTGGAGGTGTTTCAAGAGGGGGTTCCTGAAAGATGCTGTGAGTCGTAAGAGCCTGGGAGCTTGGCTTTAGGAACAGGGAACACAGAACTCAACTGCAGTTTAATTTCTGACCTCAGATTTCAAGCGAGGTACTCTGTTTGTTAATCTTGAGTCTTCTTGTTCTCAAAATTCAAGGAATTCCTTGGGGATTGAAGGTCTATTTCCTTGTGGATTTTTTCCTAAAAGTTTCGCGGTCAGATGTTTTCTTAGGCAAAACGATCCATCCCAGGAATACCCTATCTTGGGTTGGTCCTTTGAGTGTTTTCTAAGCCCAGACAGTTGATTCCATGAGACCTTATACGGGTGTACTTGTTTTTGTTATTCTGAAGGGATAGAAGAATTTTGGACTAACATTCGGACCAGATACTCTGGAACAAGCAAAATGGAAAATCACCAGGACCACCTTCAAGATTAAATTAGACACTGTGAGTGCCTTTCTGATTACACTCAAGAAGTAGTAGTACAGGCAATGGGCAGAATGGAGGCATGGAGAAAAGGTTGGGAGAATAGTTGTCAAAAGGAACTAAAAACCACAAGGAAACAGATGCTTAGGATGAATGCCCAACTGCAAAAGCATAACAGAAAAACAATCCTTATGGAGGTAGGGGAACAGAGTAAGAGGAAGAAGCTGGAAGAACAACTAAATTTCATAAAAGAATTGCAGAGAAGTGTTCGGCATTTGGAGCTAGAGAAAATTTCTGGGTTTGCAGACCTGAGGTATTTTGCCTTGCCAGCGATCTCTGTTGGTTACTTTGGATAAGAGAAAGCAGCAGCCAAAGAAGAAGACACTGTGGAACAGCATTCTCAGCAAGTCAAGAGAGCAGACCCACCTGAGCTGTCATATCAGTTGTAGGAAGAAAGAAGACTGCCCACTTTGGGCATGGAAACAAAACTGTTAACGTTATGATGTATTTCAAGTCTGTAATTTTGCTGGGCCAGTTTGTAAGGCTTTATACAAGCCAGAGAGTCAATAGTAAAACTAGAATACTGAAGATAGGACAACTAGGAAGCAACTACCAGCATCTTTTGGAAGTTTATTGGACTGTTTCATATCTTTGTGTTCGCATAAAAAGGCTGAAAGGTGCAGCTACAGCCCCATCTTTTATTTAATACAAATAGCAACTGTTTCTGTTAAAAAAAGCATCTCAAAACATTTTCTTTACTTTTGGATTCTAGATGAAAGCATCTCGGGAAGCCATGATAGGAAAATGTTATGCAGGGAACAGGTAAGAACTAAGAAGAATATTTAATAAAAGCAAAAAAAACTTTGATTAGACCAAGTTAAGCCCTATGTTAACAGATATTCAAACCCACGTCATGGGATTTCCAGACTTTAAGGCCTAAATTGCACAAAACTGTATCTAAATGTCCAATAGGTCTGGACTCTGAAGAATGTTAAAATTAATTCTTTCATTATTCCATGTATTTAATTAATCCAGAATGTATAACATATCAATATTCTGGACTCTGAAGAATGTTAAAATAATTCATTCATTCATTCCATATATTTGACTAATCCAGAATGCATAGCATGTCAATATTCAAGTTGGAGCTGAAGCCAGCTGGGGAGGTAACCGCCAGCACACCTTATGAGCGAAGACAACAGGGGACAGCCAATATCAAGAGCTGAAACTTCTGATAGAGCAGGACTTCATTAGCCCGACACTTTAAGTGACTGAACCCAGAGAGACCCCTCAACCTGGACCCATTTATGTGTTATGTGTGTAAGCATGAGGAAGCTGAAAGAGATCACAAGAGCAACATACCCGCAGCAATAGATATTGCCATATAATAAGGACTCTCCGTATAAGCTTAAGGGGAATTGAATCCTAATATCTACGCATCAGCAGATATTGCCATATCATCAAAATAAGCGATATGGAGAGCCATTATGGCTATGACCAAAATCATAAGTGGATAAACCGAGATGTTTAACAATTCATAAGCGACTCATGTGGATCGGCCATGGTGAGAATACAGGTAGCTAGTAAACATGGAGTTACATTCATCCCTCAGTTTCATCAGCTCAAAATCAAAATCAACTTTATCTCTTATAAAGAATTGGTTTTGTTGTCAACAGGGGACTTGGCTGATTGGTAAAGAAGGGGTCGTGATATTCACCCACCAGGGTTCAATTCCCCTATTCTGGGATATACTTGCCCTTAAAGGATCACCACACCATCAGCAGATCTGCCAGTGCTGATAAGGTGGCATTCAATTCCCCTATAATGTGATATACTTGCCCTTAATGGACCGCCACACCATCAGCAGATCTGCCAGTGCTGATAAGGTGGCATTCAATAATAGTTAAAGGAAGTTTGTCAATAATTCTTAGAATTGATTGTATCAGAGTCCTTATTACAGGCATCGATAATATAGTTCTTAAGACAAAATTAAGCATTCATATAGGTTGGAGTAACCAATCTATTCATTTATCATCTGGTTCTTCTCAGCTAGTTTTCAAACAGAGAACAGAAGTAGTACAGAAGAGTTACCATTGGGTATACATGTCCAACACCACAACCTTGTCGCCAGCCGCATCAACAGCAGGCCAGAAGCTATCTTTGTCCACTTCAGTCACTTGTCCAACAGCAACTCCAACGGTCTTCACGCTTGCTCTCACCAAGAAGCCAGACGGCGATTGTGCTTGCTTGTTCTCCAAGAATGGGTTGCATAAAACAGAGGAATTCTGCTGCTGCAGAGACTGCCCAGACCACCCTACACTCTTTTTAAATTGAACAGAAGAAGCAGCACTAGGCTTGTCAACAGAAAGAGAACATGTGGGCAATCGGGGCAGTTGGGCAGCTCCAATTTGAGTGGAAACAGAAGTGTGCAGTGCCATCAGAAGCAAAAACACTCAATCAAATAGATCTATGCCTCGATGTCAGTAAGGCACTATATTCTAAGTGCTACTGCCTGCCCAATTCCTCTGGATCTACACGCAATGTTTCTCCTTCTCCCTTTGTGACCTTCAAAGGACAGCAAGAAACAGATTAAATAGGCAAATATCCGCCTCTCAGTCAATCTCCCCCACACAATTAATAAATTTTGAGTCTTTTTCATGAAAAAACAAGTCTAGAAAAGACACAAATATAAAAGAACAAAAAGAGGATTTTTTTATATAAAATCAAGAGACACCAGATGCTGAAAACGATTAACTTACTATCCAATATTTGGATCCAAACAGTCAAAACATGAACTGGGTATGCAAAATATTATTCCCCCAATACAACAAATCAAATGTGCAAGCAATTGATTTCATTATCCAGGAAAAAGGGTAACAATAGTGAACTGAAGAAACTACTGCAAGCAGTATAAGTTCCAACAAAAACCAGAAAATCACCTGCCTCAATACACCATTCTGTCAAACTAGATTTGCAAACACAACTGCTTCAAAAGCAAGAAAAGCAAAGAAAGTGCTCACTGCCAGTGAAAGACAGTGGGGTTACTGAAAGTAGAAACTGACCTTAAAACATTGAGTAAGGGCCAAAGTGGCCTCAGATGGGTACAAAATTGTCAAGATGCTCTCGTCTGAATAGTGTGATTTACCCCACTAGCCACAATGAAAAATCTGTGGAAATGATGTTGAAGGTTTCCACCTGGATATTCAAGAGGATCCCGAAATGATGCTCGCTTTCGCTTTCTACCTAAGCATCGATATTGAAAAGAGGGATTAAAGGAATTAAAAAATTTAATGATTTCGTCAAGTAAAATGCGTCGAAACACGCCTGATGCGAAAGGAGAGGAAATCTATCGATATTGAAAAGAGGGATTAAAGGAATTAAAAATTTTAATGATTTCGTCAACTAAAATGCGTCGAAACACGCCTGATGCGAAAGCAGAGGAAATCTAGGTCTCTCGTCACAAGATTCATGGAGCTCCACACACCGGACAGATAGGGTTTGCTTGGTAGTTCAAAGTTTGGAAATTTTATGCCTTTCGGTGTCCTTAGTGTGTGCAAGATTATTTGTTTGTATGCATTTTTTTATTTTAATTAGGTAAAATTGTAATTTGTGATTATAATTAATAGTTATTGTAATATGTGATTATAGTTAATAGTGTTTTTATTAATAACATTACGAGTATAGTTAATAGTGCACTAATTAGATAATTAGATAGGTAGAGTATGAGTATTTTTTGAAAGTTTATTATGGAGGTTAAATATATTTTTTATAATTAAATTTAAATGGGTAGGAATAAAAATTATATTTTTAATCATAGTTATTAAATTTAGTGGAATGGGTAAAGAAAATTCAAAAATTCACTAATTTATTTGATTTGTCAAATTATCTATAAAGTTTGATCCATGTTGGTAACAGATGGCGTGTTTATCTTGTGTGACCGCACTATGGAGCGACCAACTTTTCTAAGCATGTGGCTCTTCTAAGCAAGTAGTTGTGTTCCACTACCAACAAGAGCATTGTTCTCATCTTATAGCCTATTACCCATTTAACCCTACTTAAAAGATGTATTCATCCCAGAGGTTGGATCGATAGGGCCACCTACCCATCAATCTATCACTTTTTCACCTCTTAGGGGACCTAGCTACTTAGGGGTAAAGAATAGTTGAGAGCCCTAAATTCAACTTGAATCGGGGAATAGAGGGATCACACAGGCTGGAGACATCAAAGCGGATTTAATATGAGCTAGAGACATCAAAGCTGATTTAATACAAGTTTTGCATTGCCCAATCTCTAAGAAAACAGTAAAAAACTATCTCAAAGCTCAAAGAAAGGGACCCAATTAGCGAGACAAACCAAAGCAACAAGCATCTTTTGTCAGGAAAAACCTAAATTACATATGCATTTAGTAACTTTTGAAACATATAGATGAGTTTTTTGAAGTATTTTTTTAATCAAAGACAAACCAAAGCAACAAGCATCCTTCGTTAATCTGAATTGCAAATGCATTTAGTAACTTTTGAAACATATAGATGAATTTTTTGAAGTATATTAACAATTTTTTTCCAAATTGAATATTTTTTAATCAAAGACAAACCAAAGCAACAAGCATCCTTCGTTAACCTGAGTTGCAAATGTATTTAGTAATTTTTGAAACATATATATAAATTTTTTGAAATATATTAACAATTTTTTTCCAAATTGAAAATTTTGTAATCAAATTGTTATCATATCAAATTCAATTCTAACTTGATAACTATACTCTCAACCATTTTACATACTTTAGCGTATTATTAAAATACATGCAAATTCTAATATATTATTAAATTAGTCTAGGTTATGATGAATGCTTACTTTATATTATGGGCACAAGAAATTGGACCATAAATTAAGAAACAAAAACATCACATGAAAGACATCAAAGTAGATTTATTATAAACTAGAAACATTAAAATTGATTTAATATGAGTAAGATATCAAAGTAAATTTAATATAAACTAAAAACATCAAAATTAATCTCATTACCCAAACTCTAACAAAATATTAAAAAAACTATATACATGATTGCTTACCTGCCTTAAAGCAATTATGAAGACCAACCAAAACAATAGAGAAAACCTAAATTAATTTCGAAGATACATATGAATTTTTTAAATATACAATTTTTTCCCTAAATTATTTTTTTTTAAATAAAATCATTGCAATATAAAATTCAAATTGAAACTGGTAACTCAACCACTTTACATACTTCAAAAATACATGCAAATGCAAATTCTAAAATAGTATTAAATTGCTTTAGGTTATGGAATGATTGCTTTGTATGGTGGACATAAGGAATCCAGTGGATGGGATTTACACTTATGCACCATGTTTGAAATGAGAAGGTCACGAGGGCTGGGGCTCCCCTCGGGTTGCTTAAATTTGGTAGTAATTAATACCGTTCGCCCACAATTGAAGTTTATTTCTTTCTTCGTGGATCATGCCACGGGCAAGTTCACTCCTTTCAACATGGATGATGGAGTTACCGCTACCATTTTTTTATAATAAATCTGAACATAAAAGTCTTGAACTTTTTTTTTTTAACCCACGTGAGTTAACGGCTATTCATTGAATTATTACCTTTTTATAATGAAGGTACATTATAAGAAATTTAGAATAGGAGTTGTCTATAATGTGATTTTTTGGAGATTCCGGTGACGGAATCCGTGGAAGAAATTGAGGTTAAATATTGATTTGTTGCAGTTAAAATGGTTTTTTAACTGCATATTTGGATTCAGCACCCTGAAAAACCCCTGGGATACTCTGATTGTGCAGAAACTAGCTATCAAACTTGCGATTCCAATAAATTGCTGCCGGATTTTGACCGGAAAAACCATCGGAAAGGCTTTCAAAAAGTCGCATTATAGACAACTGCTTTAAAATATTATAATTTTTTAACAAATATCTAAATCTAATCTACACGGTGCAGAATGGTTGTATTATTATAATCTATAGGGTATAGGGTGTAGATTAAGTGAAAATAAAATATATTATTATAACATATACACATATTATTCATTTAAAAT
>APFE031711886.1:10689-47245 GCA_000404065.3 Pinus taeda
GCCACTCGCTAATTCCACGTGGATCCCCTCTAGTGCTTCTTTTAGTTCTTTCAGTTTCCTTAATTATAGCACAGTTTACTATTTTTAGCAGTTTTTCGGGTCCTAAACTTCCGTAGACATTTTGAGGCCCTAAACGACATTTTTTGGGAAATCTACTGCCAGCAATTTTTCTATCTAAAAATTGTCTTTTCCATCGTAGTCCTCGGAGAGATCTTTCCAATGGGCTATCATGCATGTCAAACGGAGATAAGACGACCAATTCGTGACCCCGGGAAGTTGATGTACCAACTTACCCAAAAAATGGTGCCCACAATTTGGCGTTTCATCTTCTAGGGTTAGGTTTTGGAATGTGAAGGGTTTTTCCATTGTTTCTCAATAATAAATAGGCCTTCGAGCCTCATTGTAACACAGTTCAGAGGCATGTAGCCACACATCTCTTCTCAGAGATAAGCTACCATCGCCCTAGCTGGTTTATTTCTATTTCTGGTTGTAAGCATATTTCAGTATTTTCCATTAATGAAATGAAGTATTATTGCCGTTGCATCTTTGTGTATATGGTTATCTCTGTATTTTATTGCATTCTTGTTTAAATCCGGATCAACTCAAGCCGCTTTAACAACACTTCCCCGGTCCCTTGGTGATGTAAGTATCTCCTTGTTTCCTTCTCCTATGTCCTGATGGCTTAATCCCTCTACTACAACCTCCTTCCCCTTATTGGAGTATTCTAATGTTGTCAATGTTCTGCTTGCGATTTCTTCCTCTGTTATCACCAGCAAAATATTCTCTTGGTCAGGTCTACTACTGGATGTTTCTTCCACTGTTAGAGGAACCTTTTGTGTCAAATCACCAAAGAATGTCGTAGACATCACAAGTTGATCTACTAACTATCCTTCAGACTTCACTCTCCTTGCCCCTGGTCTCATAGCTACACGAGAGGATGCTTCTGATTCAGCCTTTGCTATGATTTGTTGGATATAAGTTTTTCTTCCCAGATCTAGTCCTCCCCTCTTTGGGGCTCTCCCTCTGCCCCTCTTATTTGGTTCTTTGTTCATACAAAAGTTGGTATGATGGAAGGTCTTGGTATGAACCTACAATGCCTCAATCTTGGAGTAAGGTGTCAAAGGACCATTCCTTCCCCAATGTGAAAGAACTCACAAAAAAAGAAAGGCAGCTAAAAAAACAAAAATCTAGGGTTTGAAGCCTAGAGCAAGGCGTCAAATAACTCCTCCCTCCTCGAGATAAGAACCAGAATCAAACACAAACCATGGGAAGACCTAACACTTCTAGATATGAAGCAGGGTGTCAAAAGACTCTTCCCTCCCCATGATAAAATCTGGGGTTTTTCACAAAAATAAAACACACAAGGGTTAAAATAAATAAATCTAACACAGGGCCTGGAGCAGGGCCTCAAAAAACTCCTCCCTCTCCAGGATAAGAGAATGGCCCAAAATCAACAGAAAGGCAAAAACAAACAAGCGAAAAGAACACCTATTCTTAGGACCTGAAGCAAAGTGAGAAAACTCATTCTCTCCCCAGGATGCGAGATTGAACCTCTAGTTGGTCTGGATCGTTATTTGCACCTTGTTAGCCTCCTCGACAATGATGCCAAAATGTTGGTGTCTAGGTATGAACGATTTATTCACCCGATTTCGACATTAATTTATCAATCTGGGTGCATATCATTTCAAGGCAATGCACAAAGTATATGCAGGGGAAAAGTGCAATCTGTTTCGACCAAGGGTTCGCGGTTAAGATTTAAAGCATGGCTATAAGATTAAATTAACTACAGAGTTCCAGAAATAATCATAAACAGTAAAGAACTATAACAACAAGCATAAACTAATAAATAACACACACACAAAGATGCAACACCTTATCGGAAGAGCGGGCACAGCTCTCTGATCAAGGCTGTGTTAGTCACGGAGAAGATTGGAACAAAAAAATAGGTGATACTTTATTAATCTGTAATAGGGGATTACAATATCGATGGGAGAACCCCCATTTACAGGAACAATATGCCTTTTATACACAGCTCGGGAGGATAACATATCTCCCTGAAACATGGTAACCGCATATTAAAAAATATACATCAGTTGGAACGGCACCAATACCAAATGACCGAGATAGCAAAAAGGGCCAAGAATAGTTCCAGGGAATCATGACTCCAGCTGCGTAGCCTCCTTATGGCTGGTCGTTACCAGATCTATTGCGAGATGCTAAAGCGAGGGTTCCTATTCTCCAGGTTGCAGTCAAACACATGTTTTAGTGCTGCAAATAGATAAGACTCCGTGACTTTACTTCATTATTTAAAATATTCCAATCAGACAAGTCAGGGGTATTTACCTTGTAAGTTTAGCATAGCGACATGGGTAAATAAGTACAAAAAGGTCAAAAAGGATGTAGAAATGGACAAAAAGATAGCCTGATTTGGTACCCAACACAAGGTTTGCAATGATGAGCGAAGTGATTGGGACCTATGCATACTTGCAGTATTATGGGCTTATCGAACGACATGCAAGAAGTTGACTGGACAAACCCCTTTAGGCTCATCTATGGGGTTGAAGCGATAGTGCATATGGAATACATCATGCCTAGTCTACGCATAGCAGTGCTCACAGGTATGACGGATCGCAGAGCCCTAGAGGAATGACTCACACAGCTGGATGAACTGGAAGAAGAGAGATTTCTGGCTAGATTTCACCAGCAGGTCTAAAAGCAGTGCGAAAAGGCACGACATGATCGACACATTAAGTTGCGCTCATTTAAGATAAATGCCTTGGTTTTGTTATATGATAGTAAGTTTGATAAATTTCTAGGGAAGTTCAAGATGAATTGGTTAGGGCCTTATGTTATTAATAAGATTACTGAGGAGCAATACAGCTTGTCAAATTGAATGGAGAACCCTTCCTAGGAAAGGTGAAGGGAAGTCACTTGAAGCCATACACCAGTAGTCCAGCCATGTGACTAGATGAAGGTAAGCATAGTCTTAGCGCTCCAGGCAGTTGAAAGGAGATGTGGGACTATAAACTACACTGCCTGGGTTGGGGAGTTGCGCAATTGGAGGATGGTGGGAAGTAAGGGAGTGTCACTGGGTCCGTGAAAACGTGGAGGGAGTTGCGCTACCCAGGGAGAAATCGCACAGGTTGGCTGGAAAGTGATCGTTACAATCACTGTTCATGAAAAGATGGCAGAAGTGAGGCCAAATGGAGCGGGCGACCGACATTTAAGATTAAATTTGTGGCTTAGATCCTTGAAAATCTACCCCTAATCTGGCATTAATGAACCGATTTTGGGGGGAATGGTTGGATTTGAATTCAAAATTCCCTATAAATTACAAGTGGTTGTCCAACAAGAAACACTTGGCATTTTGCGAATTAAGTTGTTGAGCTCTTAGACACCTATGGACCTAGAGTTCTTCGAGGCTCTCAAATAGACTCCTGCATTTGCAAACTTTCCCGAGATGTCACAATAACTAATAAAGGGTGTTATGTCAGCACCCCCAGAAATTATCAATACAGATCAAGTCGTAGAAGAGTTGGCACAAGAAATGGAAAAACAGGCAAAAGTAGCTGCTCCAAACGTAGTTTCTCCAAAAGTAGCTGAAGTATTAGCAAAGGTCCCTAAGTCACTGAGAACACTAAGACCAAAGCCAACCCCAACCAAGGAAACTGGAAAGGACAAGAAGGGTAAGAAACTTGCCACACCAATGCGCACATCGCCATGGAGAAACCCACCAAAGCCCACTGCACAGCAGAAAGCCCAAGGCTATAAACCTAGAAGCAGAGGAGGAAATCAAAGACATCTTAATGAATGATGAGGATGCGGGAATGGAAGTAGACGAGGTTGATGCCCAGGGTGCGGACCCTATTACATGGTTTCTGGAGTATGTCACTCCAAGCAAGCCTAAATCCAAGGTCCCAAAGGACATTGATCAGAGTAAGGCTTCCCTGCAAACCCCTGTACTACCAGATGAAATTGCTTTCGATGGTCCGCGGTTGGCCCGAGTGCCGATACTAAAGCTTGAATACTAGGACTTGGCTCGGCACCTGGTGACTGAGCAGCTTATGCACCGCATAATAGACACGAATATGTGGATGACTGCATTGGAGCTGTGGAAGTGGCTCGGGGGAGTAGAGAAGGCAGGATTGCTCAACCTACTCTAGGTGTCGCACTATAATCGCACACTGGTGATAGTTTTGGTCATCAAGTAGCTGTTGTGCTTGGTGCATGATGGGTGTCTATGGCTAGAGGAGCCGATACACATCATAGATATTTTAATTCACCGAATAAATTGCCTTCCATATACAGGTGAGAATCCAGCGATGATCTTCAGTGGAAAGGATGGCGAACATGCTCTTGAAGACTCAATGAAGGAAAAATTAAATCTAGTGAAGAAGCTGTGCAGGTACGCTATCTCTAGCATCTGTGACCCCACTGTGAAGGTAGCAACATAGATCCTTGTAGGGAAGGTGATGCGAAAGTGTTGCACCGATGAAGTGTAGGCACCTGTCGTTGCACTCGCACAGTAGTGCACAGAAGGAGTCCAATTTAACTAGTCAGACTACCTTTGTGGAGAGTTTCTGGCGAACTACCGTGAAGAACAAGAGAAAAGAAAGACATTCCATTACGCGTGGCTCTTGTTGTCGATTGTGTTCATAGCGTGGGAGCTACCAGAGAACAGCCAGTTCCCTTCGGTCACCCCAGACCTCCCTGAAGTAGCGAAGTACACTTCACTGTGGGCGACCAAGGATGCGCAACAAGTTTGGGACAACAAGATCTTCTGGATATTGATGGAGATGAATATCAAGATGGACATCAATCGAAAGCCATGATTGTTGCCCATGGTGTACGATAACCTGTAGAGCTATGCTAGGTTCAAAGTTAATATCCATCGAGTATCTATCAGGGCGTGGAAGGACCCTGTGTAGAAATGGTACGACTTGCCATATCTGTGCATGGATGACAACATCGATACGGTGCTTGATCAATGATAGTTGGAGTGGCGTACTACTACATACTTGGCGGTGGGTGGAAGAAAGTTCGCTACACAAAAGAAGAAGGAGGAGGCCAAACTGAAGATGGTGCATCTGATTGAGAAAAGGGAAAAGGAGGCCACTAAGAAGGCCTAGGAAGAATAGGCAAAAAAGAAGGAAGGTAAGCAGAAAAGTAGAATAGAGTGTGGCTTTGACAAAGGTGCACAGTTGCCTTCGCCTGAGACAGAAGAGGAAGAAATAGAACAACACGGTGCAAACCCTCAGGAGACGTCAACCGCATTAAGCGCCCAAGAGAGCTGGAGAAGGGAGGGTCTAGAAAGAAATCCAAGGTGACCAAGATCTCGCTGGACCCAATCACAATGATGGAGGGCGACTTACATGATATCGACGACACAGTCAGAGATGTCACCGCGGAGGCAATGTAGTAATTTGAACAGTAGTAGCAAATCATACTAGGGACTATCTAGACTAGGTTGCAGGGGTTGCAAACCCACGCATCACAGGCTGGTACAGTGTCTACCAGCTTGCTTATCGGCACTTCAGAGGCTGTTGATATGCTGTGCACGAAGGCTTCCAATGAGATAGTGCTTCCGTATGGAGCACTGACCACAGACAATGAGGCTAACATGCCCACTTTCAATGCCTTGAAGGGAGTTGGGTTGAACCTGGTAGCACTTCCGCGCGAAGCAATCCACCTCTTGCAGGATGGAGTAATTGCAGAAATGAGGTCCCAAGAGCACCACTCCCTTCAGGTGATCAGTGAACAATGGATCAACAACAAACAGATGGCCCTACAAAGAAATGTTGCCATCGCCATTGAGATTGAGGTGACCAAATAGAGTAAGAAGATCTGTTGGGACTCAGAAATGTCATATTTTCATCCACCTTTTTCTTCACTATTCCTTACATTTCATCATCCCATTAACCTTTTATCATATCATTTTCATAAATACATTTGGGTTTCACCTTCTTATTTTCCATTTTATTCATTTTTGTATTAAATATTAGAAAATATGCATATTTTTATATATATCTCAAGAATATGTGAGTTTTGTGGTGTAGGAAATATGTGAAGAATTAATTCCAAGATACTTCTCAAATATCTCCTCCACCATATTAAGGAGATAATTATGCAAGCCTATTCCTAAGGAGAAAATCATGGAGGATTTGGTTGGCATATCTTATCCATATCTCCTCCACCATATTAAGGAGATAATTATTCAAGCCTATTCCTAAGGAGAAGATCATGGAGGATTTGGTTGGCATATCTTATCCAAGATATGTGAGAGATTTGTGCAGGATTCAAAGGGATCATATTTTGTAATAATGGGAAAGTAGTTGAAAATGTTTGAGAGATTTGTGGAGGATTCAAAGGGATCATATCTTGTAATAATGGGAAATTAGTTGAGAGTGCTTGAGAGAATATTGGATATGTAATTATGAAATGGTTATCTTCCTAATGTACATAAGGGAGTGCTCTCTCTTCATTTGGATAATAATGAATAATGAATAATAGAAAATGGAGATTAGCTTTGATTCATATTGTTACACTTTCATGATTTGTAATTTGATTCTTGTAATATAATTTGAGATAGTTTTATTGTTGTGAGCTCACATATGTTGTTTTTCATTCAATTCTTCATATGTTGTATTGCTTTTCCTTTATGCAATTTCCTGCTTTCATAGTTAGTGTTTCAATGCCTTCCTAGATTAATTTGATTTCAGTAATTTAGATTAAATTAGTTCCACTTCAGTCCTGCCTATATAGTGCATGTGCCTCATAAGTCTACGAACCTCGGATTGAAAAATTAAATAGTTGGGCAAGTACTACAATAGAATTAAACGAACATATTTTCACCCAACAAGATCATGCAGTTCATTGAGGAGGAATGCAAAATGGTCCTAGAGTTGTCCATTTTGGAGGAAGAGCCAGTCGAGGTTTGCATCCGCAAATTGGCCATAGGGGTGCGCGACACTCAAATTGAGATGGCTCGGGTTCAAGTGTAGTTGAACCTACATATTATAGAGCTACAGTTGAGGATTGAGCCTTCAACACCGTCAGAGGTAAAGGAACTGTGGGTGGCCACTGTCATAGAAGTAGTCGCGGCGGTGGAAAGTGCAGTAGTAGACTGCACACAGTTGTTCGAGCAATCATTTGAGGTCTTGACAAGCTTGCAGAAGGACCCAAATGCATAGAGGCTAGAGACAGAAGCATGTGAGCTAAAAACAATGTTATGATGAAGTTAAGTGTACAACGTGAACCGTCACACAGACACAGAGGCTAGCCAAGTTGTAGGAGGCCAAGCAGTAGAAGGAACAGGTGGATGCAGTGCTTCACAAGGAAGAAATGTTGAAGGCATGACTAACTAAAGGAAGCTTATGTAGTCACAGGAAATATTAAAGGCAAGATTGTGACTCTGCAAGTGACACAACAAAAGCTTCAAGATGACAGTGTAGGAGCTATGAATGAGAAGACAGTGGAAGATGCAAAGCAGGCGGCAGCCTAGTGCACGACCGAGGTAGCGGTCATACGGGTTGAGCTAGATGGGCTTCACACAAAAATCTCTATGCCTACCAAGTGACTCGAGGGTGAGTCACAATGTTTGTGTTGGGGGCCTTTTGGGAGCGGGATCCCCGAAGGGCAGTTTTGGGGCTAAAATCCCATGTTTGAGTGAGATTTTGTAATAAAATGGTAAAGTCTCGACATTTTTTGGTTGTGGAGCCAACAAATTGAATAGTTTGAGGTTCTATTCTTCTCCTTCCTGGCTTCTTAAGACAGAGTTCCCTAATGATTTTTTTGCAGATAGGGATCTCTTTAATAGCTTGGAGCAAAGGTGCCCTTATGAAAAGGTTCCTAAGCTCAGAAGCCAGGCTAGACTCAGGAATGGGATCTTTCTTCTCCACATGTAGGAGGGTATGAATACATAGGTGCAGGATAGGAATTATGTGAATGGTGTGAATGGTTTGGCCCTCTCCATCCTTGTTGCCAAGATTGCGAGGGTTTTCTATACTAATATTGGTTCCCATGCTGCCAATGTTGAGAGTGACTAGTGTTAGGATAGGAATATGAATGTGCATTATAACCAAAAAAATACGGTGGAGGTTCAGGAGCCATACCAGCACTTACCTGAGGCTAGTTTCTTCGTGCTCCCATAGCATGCAGTGATTCGGCTTCAGGTTGTCCTCCCTCAAGTACAACTTTTAGCCCAGGTATGGAGGGACATTTTTCTGTGGCATGGTTCTCTACACAAATTGCACATTTATTAGTTTCTTTAATATCAAGAGGACATTCTCTTAAAAGATGCTTTCTTCTACATTTTGGACAAAAAATAGACAATGACTCTTATTCCTCTACAAGTTTTTGTTGAAACTTGAAAGAGTCTATTTGTTTACTAATAGTATTCATTATTTCAATTTTCATATTGTCCATTTTGTTTTTTAAGCCAATAATCATAGCATCAGTAGATTCGGTTTTCTTGTTTCTATTCTGAATTCCTTTACCAGATCTATATTATTCCTTGAGAATTTCCTGCACAAGTCACAGATTTGATCAAAATATTTTTGAGAAATATCCCCTTATCCTAATAAATTTAAATTATTCCTAGCATCATCAATAAGCCCACATAAGAACAAGGTTCTAATGGTACTTATATCAAATTTATTCTTTGACCTTTGGAGGATATACAGGAATCTCTCCAAGTAGTCCTCTAGAGTCTCATCAGCATTTTGCACAATAGTAAAGATTTCATCTTGACTATCTCTAGTTTTACAATATTCTTGATATTTTGACAAGAACACTCTCTTCATTTGCTCCCAATAAGATATAGTGTTTCCTCCTAGTCCCATGGACTAGTAGAGTGTTGTGTCCTTGAGAGTTGCAGGAAACAACTTTAACTTCTGGGCATCCGATGAATAATCATAACTTCTACACAAAATATGAAACTCAAATAAGAAATAGTCTGGGTCTTCATGTACCTTACCATAGAAATGAGGAAGAGCTAATGGTGAAATATTTTTCATTTGTACTTGTGTATCAGGATCCACAATTGGGAATCCAGAAGTGGATTGTTCCTCATTTACCTAATTTTCACCAGTTCCTTCTGCATGGTCTTATTGATCTTCCATTGTGGTTTTTCCACGCGAAGCGCTCTCAATAGGTTGAGAAGGTTGACTATGGGTTCTAATAGTTCCCTTCTTCCCCTTTGTGGGTTGTGTCACACCTGAACCACTACTACTAGAGCCCAAATGGACTGTTCCTATGTGATGAGTCTGAGTTTGTTTGGACTTTCTGCCTACAAAATAAGGCCCAATAAGAAATTTGGTTTCAGATTTATCACTATTTCTTTGGCCCCTAGTGGGCTTTGGACCCCTACCTCTTTTAGGTATTCATCTCAAAAATGACAAGACAAAATTCAAATAAAAATTGCAATTTCAAAAATAACTCAGCACCTATAAATTACTTCAAACAATAGAAGAACTATAGGAAATAATAATAATAGACTTACCCCTACTGCGAAAAACAAAAAATTCTTGGCAAATCAAATCGCCTCCTTGACAACAGTGCCAAAATGTTGGGTGCAGGAATTGCACTTAAGAAAACTCCTCAACACTTAATTGTCAATCTGGGAGTTTCGTAAACTTAGAGATGAAGCACAGGCAATGCCATAAGTGGTATGAACTTTTCCTATTCCTAATCCTACTTCTTAAAGGAAATGTTGTGAAATCAAACAGAAAACAATCCTAAAGGCAATCGACACCAAAGAAACCCTAGTGTTGGAATGTAAAAGAATAATTTGCAAGGAAATCAAATAAAGGAACTTTCACACAACTGGAAGTAATATTAAATGATGAAATGAAATACTATGTTTATCTTCAGTATAGATGGCTAACAGCTTGACAAGTGGGCCCTTGTAGAGATCTGTTTCCCAATTGATTTTCCTTCTACACAAGCAACCTGTTCTTGTACTATTGCAATCTGCTTGCACTAGTGCAAGTATAGTACTTCTGTGAAAAAGTATATTTTACCTTCTTTACTGAAGATTTATGTTTTTGTGGAGGTGCTTCTAAGCCTCAGGGCTTAGAGCACTCTGTTCCTATGATAACAGACCAGTTTTTGCACCGAGACAGAGCTTCCTTCGCCAAAGTTTCCAATTTACTTTTGAAAGAACTAAAAGACCCGTTGAAAAGAATTGCAATTGAAAATTGAATTCTGAGATAAATTATATATGGAAAATAAATTCTTTAATTAAATGAACCTTGGAATGAAAGTCAACTTCATAAAGCGAAAGCAATTCAGAATAATCAAAGCAGCAGTCAAAGTAATTTGCATGCATCAGCTAACTTCGTCAATTCACTTGTAATGTTTATTTTCCTTTTTTTTAAATCATAAAATGAAAGTGTAAAGTGTTTGTAATAACATCCCTTATTAATTGATATGAACATTCTCAGATCCTTCAGAATTGCACTCTTAATGTTAAGGACAATTACTGGAATTAAGAATACTTTTGCTTGCAGGAATAACTAAAATGATAAGCAGGAAAAGAAATCTAACATTTGCTATGAAGTAAATGAATAAACTGGAGTGTAGGAAACTACATGCACTAGTACAGGAGGAATCTTCCTGCACAACCCGAGTAGAAGAAAACCAAGACAAGAAAGAAATATGCTCAATCAAATTTCCAAACTATGGATCTGTTCACACTTAACTACGAAATGAATTTAACTCAAAACTTCTGAAATAAATATAAGAACCATTCAAACCATGCAAATGAAAATGAATAAGTGTTCACACAAACCTTTTAATGGCGAAAGAACAAGGGTAAATGAGTTGCGTTGGCTGGGACCTAGCCAACCAGCTTGTTTCCCGTTAAGGAAATGAAACAATTCAACACTTAAGCACGCATAAAATTTAAATTAGACACAACATGTATATAACATGGTATGTTCCTTGTATTAACTTGATCAGCAAATATACATGATCGTGCGAGTCCATCCCAAAGCCAAGGGCAATACAAATTTACAAAGTGAATGAAATTATAACTTAGAGATTGCTCCCTTGGTTCTACCTACAGTCTACATTATATACAATCTTTCAGCCTTATCCATATTCTACTAATTAAAGTCATTTCCTATTCAAGCCTTTTGGCCAAACGGATTAACAACCAATATTACAAAACTGACTAATAGTTATAATGGAACACAAACTTCGCTGGACGTAGACCATCCTTGGCAATTATCCATGACTATACGTCATTGATTTCCAACCTCAGTTAGTCCACAACCGAACTAGAGTCATGGATCAAAATGCCCACGTGGAAGGATTCGAACTATCACAGAGATCTTGGAGCAACATCATTGGTAGTGCAGGAATTTGCCTACATTGGTCATGCTAACTCATAATTAACACTTAGGTCTTCAATTACTTTTAGGAAAGTTAAACATAAGTTACAAGAGATACTAACAGGAATGAAATCTATGTAAAGTAATTAATAAAGCACTTAATAAATCTTAATTATGAAATACGAAGCATATGTAGGAATAGATGATTATCTTTGACTAGTGCAGGAATGAGAGGGTTAAGTAGAGATAAAACAAAGGTTAAAGTTTACGGAAATGGGGTAAAAATAGAGAAATTTGGGACACCAACATGGTGCATTAGCAACACCAGACTGAGGCATATCCAAAATGACAGTATAAACATAGCCATACTAGGCATAGGTTGGGTCAAATTTCAAAGCTACTTAGAGTGCACCTTCCTCACATTGATGGAAGTGAGAAGTGGCATCTTTAGTAATGGGGGCCAAAAGAAATCTAAGGAACCAATCCATATAGACATGATCTTTGAATTCAGGAGATTTACATATGCTCCTCCTTCTACACCATTCCTGAACATGGTTTGATAGGCGATTAGCAGATGTTTGATGGAAAGAAGTCAATAGTTAGGTACCAATGTCATAAAAAAGAGGTAACTGGAAATAGGCTACAAAATATTTGGCAAGAGTCATGAAAGTGGAATGACTGGCTTTGGTTTGATCAACATACCACTTAGTAGTATCTCCAGTAAGAGTGTAGTGGAATAGATGAAGATGGATGGAGTCTTCCATGATAGAATTAGATGAACACCACATATGGAATGAGCAGACATGATTTGTGGGATCTTCTTCGGGATTACCTTCAAACTTTGGGATGTCGAAAGGAATTTTAGTATGCATAGTTGGCTAGTTGGGATCATGAAGAAGAGGATCATTGATGATCTAGCTAAAATCAGGGAGACTCAAACCAACCATAAAAGGAAGCAATCGATTAGGATTGACCATACTAGTAGAGGTTCCACTTGTGGGGTTACCCTGGTTAGTACTTGGGTTACCACCTTGGTTTCTCACACCTGCATTGGTCCCTGGTGTGGTGATGGTATGGGGTTGATAAGCTATGAAATCAAGGTAAGAACTAGAAGAATCAGTATAACCAGAGTTAAATGAGGACTCGATGGAGGACTGGTAGGATGTACTATAACTCAACGGGGAGGAGTAATATGTCCTAAAGGAAACTGACAGTGAAGGCCTCAAAATCTCTATGACAAATGCCTGGGGGTGCAATAGTGTCAATAAAATGACGATTCTAAGGACTAAAGGGTGATGATAGGAGTAAAATAGCAACAAACAACAACAAAACACCTAGTGCAGTGGTGTCAAATGTAAACTAACTATATTAACGATGCTACTCTAATACAAGAAAACACATCCTATCAAAGGAAAGACATATAGCCTAAAGATGGTATAAATCCTCAAACAATATTAAATATATTGTTTAAGATGGCCTTCCAAAGAACTTCTTACTTGACAGAATCTCATCCCGATAAGAAGAATTGTCCAAAGAAAGGTAGGGTAGGGAACCAATTGCTTCCCACAACTAGTCCTATAGGGTCTTTTCCTAAGATTGGTCACTTCAATTACCTTCATCCCATGGGGTGGCTACGTATTGAGATTCTTGGTGATCATCTAAAGCACAATATTTTCTGCCACAAGGTGGCCAGGTATTGAGATTCTTGGTGATCATCCAATGCACAAGATTGCCTACCACGGGTTGGGTAGCCCCAAGGAGAAACGCTCACATAGTGACCTAGCCTAACCCCCTCTGAATCAAGGTTTTGATGCACTTTGGCTTTGGACCATGGATGGTGGAGTATTTTAAGCTCCCTAATATGTCAACTTCTATGTCTCAATGTAAGCAATTGATGGGTGTTATTGGAAGCCTATCCCACCAATCCTACACCTAAACTACAAATATTGTTTGGCCCTAGTGCCCAAGTGGTCTTAATTTATGTATGTTGAATTATTAAGGTGTATCGTTTCAAGTCTTGGCTTGGCGATGTTAACCAAGCTCACTTTCACTTAGGGTGTGAGTTTGTGAAAATGATGTGTCAAGTGTATGAGTTAATTGAGGATATTTTATGATTCCATGTGTTGTTGAAATACTGTAAATAATGTTGAAAATTACAAAAAAACAAAAAACCAATCAAGGACACAAAACCCCACCCAAAAAGGCTATCAATTAGCTATGCAAGAAAAGGAAAACAAGCTACTCAAAGACACATAAAATGCCTAAAATACCTAACGTCAAAGGCACTAAGATCTGGAGGCACTAATCTACTATAAATGGTGTAGACAGACAAAAAATATCATAGGTAAAAATGTTGCAAAGGATAGGTATGAAACTCCAAAACTTAGGATGCTCAAGGGGATCCTAAGGGGGAAATGCAAAACCCAAACTATAAAGTGAGAAAAGGTGAAATAAACCTATTCAAAAGTGTGGTAAAATAATGGATCAGACTTTGAAAAATCAATGACTAAAAATTTAGAAACCTTAAACTCCTCACCCAGCCAATCTCTTCCTAAAAATGTGGAGGTGTACTTTAAACCTGTAGGGGGATTTTCCTTCCTTAAATAGAAAAAATAAGAGAATCTAGGCCTAGGGGAGATTGAAATAGAGATAAGGAACCCTTCCCAATCTACACATAACACTCTTGGCAATTCTGAAAAACTTCTGAGAAATCTTGGAAATATTTCAAAACATAGGTATTGACCTGAAAACAGTGGAACATGCAGTTATTGGGCCAAAAAGTGTGCTATGGAATGCAGAATTGGGGTTGAAAAGTGCATTTTTATCCCAGGACTCAGTCAGTAGATCCCGTACAAATTTTTCCATGACCTACTAGGCTGGTACCTGCGACTTGTGGAAAAAAAACCACCAAAATCCATAAATTTGACAAAAAGGAAAGAAAACTATAAATAGAAATTGAGATGCTATAAATAGTTGTAGAAAACCCTAAAATTTACTAAAACTTCAGTAGCCCAAGAACTAAATTACTACACTAGTGGAGTCGCCATTTGTTAGTATGAAATTTCTTGGAAGGTATACCAAAAGCATTCCACTTGAGTCACTAGTGACACGTGACCCTAAAAATAATTTATGGATGTTTACATTCCAGATATGTAATAATAAAACTAGAAACCCCTGCAGCAAAATGACATATGCAATCCAAAATGGAAAACAAGAATATATATCCAATGTAATAACCCAAATGGAAATACCTTTTAAAATGAATAAAAAAATCTTTATTGATGACACCCAGTGAAGGATCTACAAAAGGGCCTACAAATCCCCCTCCATGGGGTAGATCCCTTGATGTCCTTGATGCTTTAGTAATCGATCTCTCTCTCAATGTGTGAAAAACCTAGAACAATGTGTAGAACTCAAGTGGGTGCTCAAGTGCAAGAAGACGATAATGGTGACAATGATAATGATCACAGTGAAGAATGAATGGAGAACCATCCTATTTATAACAAAGTATTGGGCTAATCTTGAAAATAGAGAATAATAAAATAATATTGACCAAATAAATATCTAACCATTAGAGATACTTTATTATATTTTTTGGAGAGGGAAAAGATATTCAAAATGATCAAATACCTTTATTTAGAAATAATTAACAAATAAATTGATTTATGAATTATTTCATGAGGATTAAGAATGGTGTGAAATTGAAATAATAATTTAATAGTGATTTAATAATTATTCCAACAATAAAAATAAGGAATAATAAATAAATAGTGATTTATTTAATTATTCCTAGGTGTTTTAGGCAAATGTGACAAGGAATAATTATCAAACAATGATTTCATAATTATTCCTAGAGAAAATTAAATAAATAATGATCTATTCAATTAATCTCATGGGGTTTTTTGATTTTAATCATAAATAATTTAATAAAAATGATTTACTAAATTATTTCCCATGGTGAAAGTGATTTTACTATGGTAAAATTAATCTTATATGGTGTATTTCGATCCACCTAGTTAGAAATGGCTAGGTGGTCATTTTTTGTGATAACACAAACTCCCATGAACATCGAAATAGTATAAAGAAGCCTAAAAAATGTTAAAAGGATTCCCTTATAACTTTGTTTTATCGTTTATACTACCTAGCGAACATGGGTTTGAAGAAATTAAACTAGAGAGAAAAAAATATTTACCCGAAAAGATATTAAATTTATTGAGAGTAAATACATTAGCACAACAATAATAATAAAACATACACATAATGCCAAAAATATTTCTCTTGAGAAATTCCCAACTTCAGGAAAATTACTCACCTCCCTGAGCTGCATTATAATGAAGTCCTTCCAACCTTTTAAAGGCTACATTACATAAAATACCATGGTATAAAAACATGTGTACATTATACCGCATGCCCAAAACCACCATTATTTAACCTAGTCAAGATTGACTCTATCCCCGAGTCAATTTTACCTAACATTCTCCCCTTAAACTTGACTTGGGGTTCCTTGACTAAATCCAACCAACCTTGCCAAGTGAGTAAACCCATCTCTGCTCACTTTCCCCTTACCCCCCTCAAAGTTTTATACTCAGGGTATCAATTAACCCGACATTCCCTTATCACCTAGGTCTAACCAAGACTTTACCAACAATTACCCAGGGGTACGCATGCCTTACCAAGTATTACAGTAGTATGCCCATTGACATGCAAAATTTAAACTCCATTATATATATATATATATATATATAGATATATATATATATATATATATATATATATATATATATATATATATATATATATATTATATATATATATATATATATATATATATATATATATATATTTGTTTCTCTATCGACCCATTCCTCTTTCCTTTAACATGATCTTAGCCTCGTGATATCTATTACCTCTCATTTTATCTTTGAAGATGCATCTTTTACCATGAAACTGTTACCACCCATCATGGAAAGATTCATCGAATTTCTAGAGATATTTGTATTTTGATGTTTTTTGAGCTTGTTGTATTGACCACCAATAAGCACACAAACACAAAGATCCTTTTTTTTTTTTCACGCTCATTGAAATTGGTGGTACCATCATTCACCTACCTCTTTTCATTAACCAGGTTGTTAATTTTTCATGCCTCTTGTAACAGTCCAATCGATAATTTGTTTCTTAACTAGTGTTGTACAATGCCTCTCTACACAATGTGTAAGCCTATGATGTAAACCAGTGTAACCCTAAACTCCTCGCACTAGGATCTGCGACTTCTCCAACTCTACATCTAGCCCTAACCACTTACATCTCTAAGCTAAATTCTCTCATATCTAGTTGGAGGTGCCCTTGAAAACCTTCAACTTCGCAACACATTATGATCTGAAAATCACTTGTGAGTGATCTCAGTTAATTAATTAATGAAGGTATTATAGACTCATGTGCTAGTGTGTGTCTATGTTATCTTAGGCAATGGATTGATAAGATTGCAAAATACACAGACACTGGGAAATAGTAAGAGAAAACACAACAAGCAAATGCAAAACACAACAATTTAATAAGGAGTTCACCCAATTCTCCTGGGCTACGTCTCCGGTCTAGCTTTCAGTGGTGGCCTTATTTATTGTGTCTTTAAGCAAAGTTTTTACAATGAGGAGCTCAATTTGAGTCTCCTAAAATAGATGATGCTTAGTAGGGTGGTACTTGGATTCGCCAAGCCACTAGAGTGCATATACTCCCCCTTACTAAGTCTCGACCTCAACTGGCTTATTGGGATGAGTCTAGCTTGGTACTCAGTTCCCGACAGATATCCTCTCAGGGATTGCTTGAACCTCTCAAGCCTAGTTCTGTTTTCTTGATGTTGCCTTAGCTCTGCAGGTCGACTCAGTTCTCTGTTCTCTGCTACTTGCTTTGCTCTCTATTCTGTCTCTCTGTCTCACTGTCTCCTCCTTCTCTGTTTTTTGTTCTTTGTCTGTTCACGGCTTAAAGCCAATCCGTCCCTTGACTGTTCGCTTCTTCTTCCATCTCTTCAGATCGGCTGTTGCTTTCCGCTTGGAATTCCCTGCCTCTGCGTCATTCCTACTGTGTAATGTTTCACCAGAAAGTGACCACTTGTCCTCTCACGAACTGAGCGCCAGCTCTTCCTCACTGAGGATGGAAAGCTAAGTGAGGATGGAAAGTTGGTTTTCAAGCATCGATTGTGTCTTCCTGCAATTCATTAAGATATTCAGGTAACAGTTCATCAATAGAAGGCAATTGACTATGTTCTTCAGGATCCTCAATTAATGAAGGTTCAAATAGTCTCAAGCTATCTGCATTTATGACTGAGTAGATGTGCATTTAAGCTGGTAAATCAAGGCGAAAAGCATTCTCACCAATTTTCTCAAGTATCTTGAAAGGCCCATACCTAATAGGTTTTAGCTTTTTACCTCCACCTACATTTTTTCCTTGATGATATACAACCAGACTTGATCACCAACTTGGAAACTATGCTCCATCCAATGCTTGTTATGCCTTGCCTTGTATTTGTCCTGACTCTTTTCCAGTTGTTCCTGTACTGCCTGGTGAATATCTTGGATTTGTTCAATGAACCTAGTTGCCATGTCCACATTGTTGTGTCCCTCAACTGTTGTGTCCTTACCAAAGACAAAATCCAAAGAATACCTTGGTGTGAAACCAAAATAGGTCTCAAAAGGAGATCTCTGTGTAGAAGAATGTTTGGCTTGGTGTAAGCATGCTGCACATAACACAAATGTTCATCCCAAAGGTTAGGATTCTTGCCGCAATATTCCCTAAGCAACTAGATCATTGTCTTGTTGGCTACTTTTGTCTAGCCATCAGTTTGTGGATGGAAAGTTGTGTTTTTCTTTAGTTTGGTGTCCATCAGTTCCGACAAACTTGACCAAAACTTTCCCACAAATCGGGTGTCTCGATCAGATACAATGGAAGTGGGTAATCCAAAATGAACCCATACATGTTGAAAGAACAATTTTGCAGTTTGTTCAGCTGTAATCTGTTTATTACAAGGTATCAAAATACACATTTTGCTGAACCTATTCACAACAACATAAAAATTGATCTAGGTAGATGTTGGTGGCCACCCACCTATCCCATTTGGACCCCCACAACTTGTTAGATAATTATATATTACAGAGAAATGGAACACATAGAATATAGCAGAAATATAAACACAAAAAACGCATAAAATCAGAGAGACACAGATATACGTGGTTCACCCAGTTTTGGCTACGTCCACCCCGAACAGCCAGTCCTTCCTTTCTATTATCTAGCAAAATGAAGAGACACAACCTACAACAGATCCGCTGTAATATCCTCTATTTTCTCTAATAGTCTCACCTCTCTATTTCTCGCTCACAGAATACACATCTATTTCATAGCCTCAATACAATGCCCTCATATAAAGAGAGGGGTTGCCTTCTAGGGAAAAAAACCCTAAACTAAACATAAGTTCTACTATTAGATCATCTGCCTAATGAATGGCCCAGACTGACTAGAAATTACTATACTTTTACAAGGAAATTTTACATCTGTTTTTAGCTTTGGGGGTGCTGCCCCCAAAACTACCACCGGGGGACCGTTGGCCCCTGGACGCCCCAGCCAAGCGGGATTGGCTCCCCCTGAACCCCCGTGAGGGGGACAAGTCCCCCTTGCAGCCCCCGTGTGGAGGGGTGTACAAACTTCCTAGGGTATACATCCGGCTGAAACAAAGACCTCTAAATAATCATGCTCCACACCCAACAATCTCCCACTTGGAGAATGATTGTAGAACGTCCACCGCTGCTTCATTTGCTGGACAATGACTCCTCTTTGGACCTGGCTATTTCTCATCTTCATCATCATCCTTGAAGACCAATTGAAACTAAGCATATTCTCAATTTCTCCCTGGTTACAACTTTTGTTAGCATATCTGCAGGATTCTGGCTAGTGTGTATCTTTTCCAGTCTCAACACTCCATCTTCCAACACTGATCATATGAAATGGTACTTGACTTGTATGTGTTTAGTCATGGAATGAAATGCTGAGTTATTTGCAAGATGAATGGCACTTTGGCTATCATTTTATAACGTGCCCATATCATGCTTCTTACCCAATTCACCCATTAACCTTTGTAACCAAATCACTTCTTTACTAGCCTCTGTAGCAACAATGTACTCTACTTCTATTGTTGAAAGTGCAACAACACTTTGGATTTTTGAAACCCAATTGACAATTGTTCCACCTACAATAAATACATATCCTGTAGTGCTCCTCATGTTATCTCTATCACCTGCCATATATACATCAACATATCCCTGTAGAGAAATGTTTGAACCACCAAATCATAATGCTTGATTTGTGGTACCTTTCAAATATCTGAGAATCCATTTCACTGCCATCCAATGTTCCTTTCCTAGATTTTTCATGTACTTGCTTACAACTCCCACTGCATGTGCAATATCAGGCCTTGTGCAAACCATTGCATACATTAAGCTTCCAACTGCTGATGCATATGGAACTTTAGACATATAATCCATGTCTTCTTGGGTCTTTAGAGACATTTCCTTACTAAGTTTGAAATGGCTAGAAAAAGGTGTACTAACTAGTTTTTCATTGTGCATATTAAATATTTTCAACACCTTTTGTATGTACTCATTCTGAGACAATGTTAATTTGCGATTTTTCCTATCTCTAGTTATTCTCATACCAAGGATTTGTTTTGCAACTCCCAAATCTTTCATTGCAAATGAATTTTCCAATTTTCTTTTGAGCACATTTATTTCCTACATGTCAGACCCTGCAATAAGCATGTCATCTACATACAATAACAATATAATATATCTGCCATCATTTTGTTTTTTCAGATAAACATAATGATCAGAGTGACATCTGGAATAACCTTGTTCATACATAAACTTGTCAAATTTTAGATACCATTGCTTTGGAGCCCTTTTTAAGCCATCCAAGCTCTTATTCAACCTGCACACTAGTTTCTTCTTCCCTTTTACCTCATATCCTTGTGGCTACTGAATATATATCTCTTCCTCCAAATACCCATGGAGAAAGGTTGTCTTTACATCTAACTGCTCAAGATGCAAATCTTCAACTGCTACTAGACTTAAAATAATTCTAATTGAAGTCCTTTTAACAATAGGATAAAATATTTCATCGAAATCAATACCTTTCTTCTGTGAAAACCCCTTCACCACAAGTCTAGCTTTGTACCTTTGTTTTCCTCCATCTTCTTCCTTCAGTCTGTAAACCCATTTATTCTTCAATGTAGTTTTTCTTGCAGGAAACTTGACTATGTCCCAAGTCTGGTTATGCATTAAGGAGTCCATCTCTTCTTCCATGTCTACCTCCCACTTCTTCCTGCTTTCAACCTGCATTGCTTCTTCATAACATTCGGGTTCACCAGAATCAGTCAACAATAAATAATATAATGAAGGAAAGTATCATTCAGGGGGTATACTTATCCTGGTAGATCTTCTAATACCACTTTCAGGTGTTTGGGTGCCTGTCGCTGTTGTGGTTGTTGTTGTTGTTGTGGTTTTTGATTATTATTATTTCTAGGTAGCTTTACTTTTTTCAGTGCTTCATCAAGAACTACATATTCCTTGTTTTCTTTTTCCTGATTCTTTTCCTGCAACTGATTCTTATACAAGACCTTTTCATTGAATATTACATCTCTATTTCTAATGATTTTGTGATTTTCGTAATCATATAAGTGATAACCAAAATCATTAACACCATATCCAATAAAGGCACATTTCTTTGACTTTGCCTCAAGCTTTATTCTATTGTTTTTATTAATATGGACAAAGGCCTCACAACCAAAAGGCTTTAAAAAAGAGTAGTTTACCTTTTTACCTGTCCATGCTTCCTCTGGAACATCACCATCCAAGGAACTTGAAGGCCCTCTGTTTATTAGATAAACAATAGTATCTATAGCATCTGCCCAAAATTGTAAAGGCAATCCTGCATGTAATCTCATGCACCTTTCACGCTTCATGATTGTTTTATTCATGCTTTCTGACACACCATTTTCTTGTGGTTTTCTTGGAACTATCATCTCTCTATGAATTCTATGCTTTGAATAGTACCTATCAAACTATTTGCTGCAATATTCACCTCCATTGTCTGATCCGAGACACTTCAATTTCTTTCCTGTCTCAATCTCAACCAAAGCTTTCCATTTTTTGAGAGTATCAAATACATCAGATTTATTCTTAATGCAATAAATCCAAGTTTTTCTAGTTGCATCATCAATAAAAGTAACATAATAATGAGAACCATTGAGAGATGATACCTGAGTAGGTCCCCATACATCTGTATGCATAAGCTCTAATTTTTCGCTCTTCTTTTCTTTCCCAACTCTGAGAAATCTGACTCTATTCTATTTTCCATAAATGCAATTCTCGCAGAAGTCCAAATCAACATTTTTAAAACCCGGCAACAAATTCCTTGAGTGAAGAATCTTCTTCCCTTTTTCACTCATGTGTCTGAGCCTATGATTCCATAATGTTGCATCTGCTCCTTTGGAAGTTAAAGCATTAACAGAGTTAGAAATACCATTGCATAAATACAATGTACCAACCTTTTCGCCTTTTGCTATTACCAGGGCTCCTTTGGTGACCTTCCAAGCTTTATCTGTTGAAAGTTGTCACGCAACCTTCACCGCCTAACTGCCCTGTTGAAATCAGATTTTTCTTTAGATCTGGAACATGCCTTACCTCCTTTAGTAGCCATTGGTTTCCATTCTGCTATTTTACAAGAACCTTACCCATTCCAACAATTTTACAGGGTTTATCATCACCCAAACGAACTTGTCCAAAATCTCCTTGAACATAGTCATGAAAGTATTTCTTATCAGGTGTGGCATGGAATGAGGCCCCTGAATCTACCACCCAGGAATCAGTAATATTTTCGAAAGAAAGAATCAAAGCATCTTGTAACACCTCATCTGTCACATTTGCTTCATGATTATTTTCTTGTTGTGCATCTCCTTCTTTTCCTTTCCGAGATCTACAGTCTTTCTTCAGGTGTCCTTTCTTTCCACATTTCCAGCACACTATCCCTAATCTAGACTTGGATCCGCCTTTCCTTGATTTACTGTGATATCCTGAGCTCTTTCCTCTTTCCATTTTTCTTCCTCTAGACTCTGCACTCAAAGCATTTCCCGATGTCTCACCGGAGCTTTTCCGTCGCATTTCCTCGCTAAGGATAGCACCGACAACATCATCAAACTTTAAAGTAATAGATCCAGAAACAGAGTTACTAATGGCCATTACTAAACCATTCCAACTTTCTGGCAATGAGCACAAGAATAACAGAGCTCTAACTTCATCATCAAAGTTTACCCCTACAGAACATAACTGACTTGTAATAGTAATAAAATCATTTAAATGGTCTGGAACAGATCCGCCTTCCAACATCTTCATATTAAATAATCATTTCATAAGAAATACCTTGTTTGAGGCTGAGGGTTTTTCATATAGTTTCTCCAACGCCTTAATCAAACCCTCTTTTGTTGTTTCCTTTGAAATGTTGAAGGCGATCGATACTGCGAGGCACAACCATACTATTCCGAGTGCCTTTCTATTGAGAAGGTTCCATTCTTCATCTATCATACCCGTTGGCATCTTTGTTTTTCCGCCTAATGGTAGGTACAGATCTTTCTGATACAGATAATCTTCCATCTGCATCTTCCATAGTGAGAAGTTTTGGCCGTTAAATTTCTCGACCCTAAACTTACCATATTCCGCCATTGCTGCCACTCGAACCAGGAACCCTTCTTCCCTATGAATTTATCAGCCAAATAGAACTTCAGCTCTGATACCAGTTGTTAGAAAATTATATATTACGGAGCAATGGAACACATAAAATATTGTAGAAATATAAACACAAAAAATGCATAAAACAAGAGATACAGAGATATACGTTGTTCACCCAGTTTGGACTACGTCCACCCCGAATAGCCAGTCCTTCCTTTCTATTATCTAGCAAAATGAAGAGACACAACCTACAACAGATCCATTGTAATATCATTTGTTTTCTCTCACAGTCTCACCTCTCTATTTCTCGCTCAGAGAATACACATCTATTACATAGCCTCAAATACAATGCCCTCATACAAAGAGAGGGGTTGTCTTCTAAGGCAAAAATCCCTAAACTAAAGATAAGTTATATTGTTAGATCATCTGCCTAATGAACAACCCAGATTGACTAGAAATTACTATACTTTTACAAGGCAATTTTACATCTGTTTTTAGCTTTGGGGGCACTGCTCCTGAAACCCCTCGCACCCTCCCGTGTGGGGGGGTGTACAAACTTCCTAGGGTATACATCTTTTTGAAACAAAGACCTTTTAACAATCATGCTCCACACCCAACAAAGGGTGCATAGAAAAGAGCCCGTGTGAGGGAAGGCAAAGGGTTGAGGATATACCATTTTGAGGAGAGGATAGAGCGTTGTTGTATGAGACTAAGGGATTTTGTGGAGCAGTAGAGGATCGACAAGAGAATTTTTTTGTAACCAACTAGACCAATATTTTTCCATACTTGTATATGCTTCTGTTTTCAGTTTGAAAATTGCATGAAATAGTTGAATAATGGCAAGAGCAGGTTGTAGCCTGAATTCAGAAGAGGTTGGTGCCTCTTGGCAAGTTGGTTCTTTCTAACCTAAGGGGTTGGTGCCTCCTATGAGTGGGTGCTAAAAAAAAACCGATGTAATTAATTAGGTTCTTAATTTACATCATAAACAAAATAAAATTTGGTGGTTTTTTCCCTCTGGGTTTCCACGTGAAAACATCGATGTTAAAATGTGTATGCTTCTCATGTGATTGGTTGTATGAACATATGAATGCTTAAAATTTCTTATCACTTTATTTATTAATGAATTCTCTCATAAGTATCATAAAATAAAAAGGACTAGAAGCATATTTAGGAAAAATATGTAAGAATCTCACTATTACTGATTGACCCCCCCCCCCCCCCCCCTTGAGTAATTCGTTATTCCAACAATTGATATTAGAGCGAGTTTCCTTCAGGAACAGTCTAACCACTGGAATGTATATCTATAAAGAATTAATTCTGAGAAAGAGATTCAGGAGGATTACTCAAGTAGAATACCAGACTTTGATGGGAAAAACTATGCTTTTTGCAAACCAAGGATGAAAGCGTATCTTATGTCCCTCGGGGGGTAGATGTTTGGACTTCAGTGCTAGTAGACTAAAATGCCCCTGATGTTCCTCCCACTAATGCAAATGGTAAAACATTATATGGAATTAATGCTAAAGACAAGAATTCCATTCTCTTTAGTCTTAGACAATCATAACTTGTAAAGGTTATGTACTGTAAGCCTAATAAGGAAGTGTGGGTAAAGCTTAATCAAAGTCATGAAGGAGATGAAAAATTCAAGTAGGACAAAATTCAAACCTTTAGAATGAGGTTTGAGATCTTGAGAATGAGTGAAGATGAAATCATAACATAATACTTCCTTAGAGTTTATGATGTAACCAATATGATTAGAGGACTTGGTGAAGAGGTGATGGAAGGGATGATTGTTAAGAAAATCTTAAGATCTCTATCAATGAGGTTGAATTCCAAAGTCTCAACTATTGAAGAAATGGCCAATTTAAAGGATCTCAGGATGGAACAAATCCATGGTACTCTCATAGCCTATTATATGAGAGTAGGAAGAGAGAATTCTGAACCTAAGGAAGTAGCATTCAAAATATCCAAAATGGCTAAGGAGCACAAGGACCATCAAGAATGCTCCAACTATGAATCTGATCAGGAATTGGCTCAATTAGCCAAGAAATTGAAGTGTGGCTCAGGAAAATATAAAGGGAAGTTTCCATTTAAATGTTTTGAGTATGGAAGAGTTGGACACTTTTCATCCAAATTGCTGAAAAAGGAAGACAAGTGGAAACAAGTCTCAGAAACATTAGAAGAAACATTTCTATATGAAAAAGGGGTTCTTCTCCAAAGAGGATAGCTTAGCACCATAGTCAGACAATGAAAAATATTTAGAGGATGATTCATATAATTATTTACTTATGGATTTTGGAACATATTCCAACAAACAAAGTATTATGGAATCTGAATAGGAAGAATAATAAGGAGGAGTGGTGAACCTTGAATGGGAACTCATCAATGCTCTTGATCAGTTAAATAAAGTAAGGAAAAAGAACAAGGAGCTAAAGGAACACCTACAACGTGCTAAAGAAGGTATGTATAACTATGATAATGAGGAGTTTGTTTATCAAAAAGAAAAACTTGAAGAATATATTAAGATAAATATAGTTTAGTCACTCTACTAGAAGAAAAACAAGGAATATATGAAAAAATAGAAGAGAAAAAGCAATTAAAACAATATTTACTCACAATAAGGAAGGAAATGATCTAAGAAACATGAAAAGTTGAAATTTTGTCTCTAAAATTTAAACTAGAAGAAGTTAAATGAATGGAAGAGGTTCTTCAAGATATGATCCATGAATGGGAAGACAACTGTCAGAGCCTTGACACAGAGGTTGTCTCTTTAAGAATGAGTCTTGAGGAAATAAATACCGAGGAGGGTTTGAATTAAAAATTTGTAGAAGGCACAAGGAAACTAGATCAAATTCTAAATAGACAAAGGCCCTTAGGAATCAAAACATGTATGGGGTACTCAAAAGACAGATGAATATTCTATGGAAAATATAAAATTCAGGTTCACGGGATTCAAATAACTACAGAGCTATGCGAAGAAGCATCAAGGAAGAATCAATGAAGACAAAAGAGCAATAAGGAAAATAGGAGATCATCAATGGAGAATGAATCACCCAGCCAGAAAACCAATGTACCCTCATGCACAAACTCATAAGTCTTGCAACAATAGGCATGCCTATTTATTTTACGGTCATTATTATAAGTGCCATCTATTTAGACATAAAGTTGTTTATTATAGAAATACAAATGTTGAAAGAAATGAAAATACTATATATAATAAGTATCAGAAATTTAGATCTCAAAACTCTCCTCTCTGAGATTGAATTGTCTTCTCTCCCCTATTAAGAAAAGTAGAATTATTCAAATGTAATAATTTTTGTCACAAAGTAAATGAGTGCATAAGCAAGTTTGAATATCTATCTAAGTCCCAAAATATTAGACAGTTAGCTATCCAAAAGGATAAGAGGAGTTGGACACAAAAAACTAAAAAGAGCATGTAGTGTCGACACGATCTATCAACCCATAATCAAGAGAATATATTGTATGTGGATAGTGGTTGTTCCAAGCATATGACTGGGATAAAATAATTTTTATGTCGCTAAAATAGAAGGATAGAGGAAACAATGCCACCTTTTGTAAACAATTCTCTAAGAAGAACCAAGGGTAAAGGCATAGTCAATCTTGATCAAAAGACAAAAGAAAAAAATGTGTTGTATGTGAAAGGTCTTAAGCACAATCTTCCTAGTGTTAGCCAAATGTTTGATAATGGCTATGATGTGACATTTTAATTCAAGGACTATGAGATCTTCAACATGAAGAATGGAAAGTTCATGGTAAAATCAATTAAAACCCATGATAATGTAAGTGTTTGATGATTCCAGGGTTAAATTCTATTTAAGAAAAATGAATGAAGCATGGTTGTGGCATAAGAGGCTTGGACATATGAATTTTGATAATTTGATAAAAGTTAGCAATATGGGAGATGTGAGAGGATTACCAAGGCTATTAAAGCCTCACAATTCAATATGCAAGTCATGCCATTTGGCAAGAATACTAGGACTCATTTAAAGTCAATAGATTTCTCCTCATCTAGACCATTAGAGCTCATTCACACAAATATTTTTGGTCTAATAAGAGAAAAAAAACCCTAAAAGGAGAAATGGATTTCATGCCGCTCATTGATGATTTTACTAGGGCCACTTAGATTGTGCTCTTAAAAGAAAAATTAGAAGCATTTAAGCATTTTAAGATAAAATATAAAATGCTTAAGATTAGATAGAGGAAGAGAGTACACTTCAAGAGAGTTCAAATAATTTTGTGAATAACATGGCATTAGAAGGAAAAATTTAATGGCTAGAAGTCCATATCAAAATGGAGTAATGGAGAGAAATAACAAAAAATTCAAGGAAATGGCTAGAGCAATGTTGGATGAAGAATATGTGTCTCACATTTTCTCGGGAGAAGCAACACAGGCAATAATGTACCTCTCGAACATAAATCAACTCAAGCCTAATAGTATAAAAATCCCTATGAGTTGCGGTAGGGAATACCTACATCAATTAAACACCTCAAGGTTTTTCAGGTCAAGTGCTTCATCAAAAGGAATGATAAGAATCATAAAAATTTTGACTCACGCATTAAAAAGGGAATATTACGTGGGTAATATGCTTGAAGTAAAGGATACAAGTGTTACAACAAATGGAAAAGGAAGAATGAGGATTGCATTGATGTGATAGTAGATGAAAGAAATTCACAACATGGGTCCTATAAAATAAATATGAACTCAAATGGTGAAGAAAATCCAGATATGAGTTCCACATATCTAGAAGAAACATATTCAGATAGTGAAGGCGAGGAAGTAGACACAACTCCAAGGGAAAAGACACCTTTTAGGTATGTATAGAAAGAGCACCTTGAGAGTCATATACTTGGATATCAAATACATGGTGTTAAAACCAGAAGGAAACTTGTTGGAAATACAAGTAATGCAAGTCTGGCTCTGTTTTCATAGATCGAACCCAAGAATGTCAGCCAAGCAAGTGAAGACAAGTTCTTGGTGAAATTTATGAATGAAGAACTTGACTAGACTAAAAAGAATGACACTTGGGAGCTTGTTCCAATGCCTAAAGAGAAAAATTTAATTGGAACCAAATGGGTTTTAAAAAGCAAGCTGAATGAGCAAGGTCAAGTAATCAGGACAAGGCTCAATTGGTCTGCAAAAGGTATGCGCAAATAGAGGGTGTAGATTTCGAGGAAACCTTTGCACTAGTAGCAAGACTGGATGCTATCTAATTTTTTCTTTCCCTTTCCAGTCATAAGAACATCAAGATATATCATATGGACATGAATTATGCATTCCTCAAGGGAGATCTGGAAGAATAAGTTTACATTGAGCAACTAGAAGGATTTATATTCACCATAGATGAAGGGCTTGTGTGCAAAGTAAAAAATTCTCTATATGGACTGAAAGAGGATCCTAGAGATTGGTACAAAAGGTTGGATAAACACCTTCAACAACAAGGATTTAAGAAAGGTATAGTTGACAACAGTAAAGTCTAAAGGTGACCATATACTAATTGTAGTAGTGTATGTAGATGATATCATCTTTGGTAGTGACATGGAAAACTTGGGGCATCAATTTGAAAAATGTATGTAGAAAGAGATTGAAATGTCCATGATAAGAGAGTTTTCCTTCTTCTTGGGATTGAAAATCCCTTAGTCTCCAAGTGAAGTGATTATGTCCCAATCAAAATACCTTCGAGAAAATTTGAAGAAATTTAGAATGGAATATTCCAAGCTAGTGAGCACACCTATGGTTACAAGCCACAAATTGTGCAAAGAAGATGAGACACCACTAGTAAATCAGACTGAATATAGATCCATGATAGGAATCTTGTTGTATATTATATATTTAAGGCCAAACATCATGGAAGTTGTGGGCCTTGTTGGATACCTATACCAATAGGTTTCATATTTCATGATTGACAAATACAAAGCGTCAAATATGCTCCATTTTGCTGCTACAAAGGTTCCATATTTGCAAGAAAAGACAAGGTGTGTATATGCCTGCATATTCACAAAAGTTTTGATGGATGACCCAACAGTCTAATCTGGATCATGCCATGTTTTCAATTTATGTTGTAGAATAGAGAAATAAATCTGTCCAAACTGTTTAATCTTGGCAGATCAGTAGCTAGGTAGAGAAACTAAGGTTCCCAACTGCTTAATCTGGGGCCTTGGAAGGAATAAGGGTAGTGTTAGATAGGAAATGAAGCAAAAAAGCCAATGTAAAAGAAAAGGCACACAAAGGGTCTGCAAGTCCAAGTGCACCCTCCAAGAAGAAATAAAAAATGTTAGGCAAATTAGTTGGGTAGGTAGATGGGGTTGCAGAAGTGGTGTCTCTTCCAAGACCAACTTTGATAACCATGTACAGGCAAAATAACACAGTGGAGCATGACTAACTTCCCCTTTTCTGTTTGAATATCACTCATTATTAACACCCCTTCACCAGTTGTGTACATAAGAGAAACTTAAGGCTTTGTGATGGTTCTTATGGCCTTTAAAAGCCACATTTCTTGTGCAAAAGTCTTTTCATTTTGATCTACTCTTTACACTAAGTTGTTTTCAAGAAAACTTGGTTGTACTGATCCCCATCCATATTTTCCTCCCACATTAATAGCTAACTCTATTATTTAGCTCCCTATACTTCATTTCCCCTATAATTATAACACCATGGTGTATAAACCCTACACAATGTATAAATATCCCCTCCTTGGCACTATAGCCATAATTTCCACTCCCTGGGAATTGAATTAACATCTGGTTAAGATCAAGAACCCATGTTTAACCCCTTTTTTCCATCTGAACCCATCTACCTACCCAAGTCTCCATTTTTGCCTAAAAACCCTTAAAGAAACCCTTTTGAGCCCCCTTATACCATTAAAGGGCAAAAATATGGTGAAAACCTACCTTCCCCGCCTTATCCTAAGGTTGATAACCAATGTGCGCCTTTTCATATAATTTCCTCAAAACCCGCTTTTCCTAAAGTTTTGCCCCCATATGCTTTGTACGAAAAATTACATGGAAAACGTTTGGTTTTCCGTTCCCAATGTTGTCGGGCAAATATGAGTTTATTAAAAGAAAATCATTCAAAACTATTGAAAACCATTCATAAAGTGAAGGGTCCCGCCGGGCGTAATTGCCGAGAAGTATTATTTTCTAACCCGCCCACTGACTGTTATCCTCCGTGCAGTTGATCGACTCGATGACCGTCCGATCGCGGCCTTGCCAGATCTACGGCCAACAGCAATTTCGGAGGAACCTGACGTCTGACCTTTAAGAAAGGTTGACTTTATTTGCCGCGCAGGTTCCTCGCCCGACAGCCGTCCGATCATGCGCCTGCAGATCAACGACTCTCATGGATTTCGGAAGGCCCCCGACATCCGACAGATACCTTCCGATATCTGTCAGACGCTTATGTCACGCGGGGACACTCGTCGCTGCCAAACTCCGTCGGAGCCCCCTCTGACAGATTCCTTGTCGTGCAGGAGGGGGCCCGATATGGCGACACTTGTCCTCCCACGTCCCCGCCCTGCTGTTACCCACATCGTTGCCACAACCGTGCACCCCGTTCTCCATTTGCCCACCTGGTCGCCACCTCATCGCCCCCATGGACCGGTCTCAGGCCGCCACGTCACCCGATGACGTCCTGCTGACGTCATCCAACCTGGACCCACATGCTGACGTCACTTAAAAAACGCGCCAATAAAGCAAAAAGGCCATATTTTTACGATTTTTCGCGTTTTTCTGTTATTTTCTGTGAAAAGAACCTCTGCGCTGTCTGCATGCACATCACGACGAACAGTCTACTAGCCTACTCCAGCCCATCCGCAGAAGCTCAAAGCGCCAACCCAACTTCTAGTTCGTCCCGAGCAACTGGTTAAATAGGTATTTGCCCGTCCACCTCCTCGCAAACTGGTTTTTCACAGTTAATTGTAAAATACACCTGAACACGGCAGAATACTGAAATTTCACCAGAAAACCAAGTATATCCTGTTTCCCCTGAAGAATTAGAGGTCGAATTACATTGACAGAGCCATTTTACACTTCAATTTTAGTGAAAACCCTTCTCTGTTCGCGCAATCGTGAACTCATAACCTGCTCCTAAATTGTCAAAGGAGGTCTGCTAAACTATATAAGAAGTCTTCTCTGAGATCCCAGTACTATCCTATTCTGCTGCAGAGCAATCCTGTTACTCGGTGTTCCTCTCAATTCCATTTTCTCAGCTAGCAAGCTCATCATTTCAACAAACATTTAAACAAACATGGATACCCCCTCAGCATCAGTAGCCCTCAATGTTGCTCCCTTGAATTCTCCTCAGAGAGAGTTGGACTGGCAAGATTTGGCAGACCTAGATTACCAAATCTCAGAGGACAGCCCATCCAAATGTACGTTTCACATTCATTTGCTAAATGAGCTCAGGGCTAAGCACAGAGATGGAACAGATATTCTAGGCATTTGGGAGTCCTCCCTCCCAATCTTCAAGATGCCCCAGGTCAATCAGTTCCCTGACCTCATCCACTTGTGTGCTGTTTGCTATGACCCTATGCAGAGGGCTCTGCTCAACCCTCAAGGTGCAGTAGTATTTTACACCACCCCTGAGGCCATCAGGGAAATGCTCCAGTTCAAAACTCAAAAGAAATTGGTTCCCTTATCCCTGCTGGACCTAATCAATCAAGGAGCCAAGATACTCACAGAGGCAGAGATCCTAAAGTTGAATCAATTGTTTATCAAAAAATCTGACACAGTGCTGCATCCTCCCATCTTTGATGGCTATTTAAATCAATTGGGCCTGGACTTGGCATACATGATAAGCTCAGTGCTGGGGTACAAATCAATGGAGTTTATAGAGGAAACTGTGCTAGTGATGATGACAATGTTTACCCCTGGTAAGGTCCCCATTTGTTATGACTATGCTACATATATCTCTGACAAGATACATGAGCAATTTCTACACTTGTCCAAAGAGAGGGTGTTCAGATACACCTCATATATTTATCATCTCATTCTGTACCACCAACATGAGAAGTTCTCTTTTGAAATCAAGAGAACTGATGCAGCAGGAAACCCAAGATCAGTGGTATACTGGAGCTCAGTCTTCCACATCCTTGCATATTCACCATATACATATTCTGAGTTCATAGACTTATTTATCCATCCAGCTTTGTCTCTGCTCTTGACATCACCCCCTCCAAGACTCTCTGATAAAATGCAGAGGATTCTGCAACTGTCCAGTGCCTACAGCATAGGAGATTGGTACTTTTACCAGCATTACACTGTGATTAGAATATATGGGTGTGAGCTGCGCCCATACAAGCTGCCCAGATTTGTGCCCATGAGGCTCTTTGCCTTGGAGTATTTCAGGTAATTTGGCAATGCCGACCAGGTGCACTTTGCTGGAAAGGGTAAAAAAGCACAGCTTAAAGTTAGAAACCAGCTTGGCCACTTCATCCTGAACAGAAGAGAAGGATGGAAAGAAGCAGATAGGATGTTGGAAGGCCTTGGCCTAAAACAAAGCTTCCTTTGGAAGCCCTATGACCCCAACAACTTTATATCCTTGAGAAGGCAGAAATGAAAGCTCTCTAGCTATGAGCATGAGAGCATGTTCCACATTCTAAGACATGCTAACCAACCGAAGTGGAGAAGAAACACACTAGAAGAGCCTGTGTATCAAGAAGAGCTAGTTGAAAGGGCTAGAAGGCATTTATTAAAAGTGGCTGACTTGGAATGTCCTTCTCAGGTGCCTTCTCTGCCAAATCCTCAAACAGGAGCAGCTGCTTCATCCTCTGCAACACAACAAGAGGCAGTGCAAACTACAAATCAAGGGCAGAGCAAGGGCAAGGATAGAGTGATGGAAGAACTAGAGGGCCAACAGGGCCAACAGGAACAACAGGGCCAACAGGGCCATCAATAGCAGCCCCAGTAGGAACAGCAACAAGCAGACCAACAGGGTCAAGAGAAGCAGAAAGGAGAGGCCCAAACAGCTACCCAAGAAAAGACAACATCAATGGCGCCTCCTAGACAGGATTCCAGAGTTGACTCCTCCATCCTCCAAACCCCTCAAAGGGAGGATATTAACAGAAAAAGAGAGAGGGAAACTCCCCTCACTGAAACATCAGAGAAGAGGCAAAGGCTAAATCCCTTCTCAGAGGAGGAGATGCAAAGTATGGAGACTTCTGCCAGCTCCCTGCAGCAGGAGCAAGATAAGGCAGCATTAGGAGAGGTGAGCTCCTGAGGGCAGCAACAAGGGACAGCTGCAGCTATAAAAGAACAATTCAAAGAGGCCAAACGAAGGAGTGAGCCAATAAAAATTCGGCTCTACAATCACCTGTTAAATATGGCTCCTGCAAATCAGCAAAGGCTCATGTCTGCATTTGATGTGCAGGAAGGCAAGATGACCATGAGCCACTTCACTCCGACAGTGCAGCAACCACAAACAGCTGCAGACTATATCAGGACTAATTTGGAAGTCCTGTCAAAAGACATCCACCCCATAGATCAGATCGAGCTTCACAAACAGACGGGTGAGATGGTCTATGCCACTTTGGCAGACAAGACCTTGATTAATTACAGGTTGCAGAATAGCCTAAACAACAATGCAGCACAACTTGAATTGGAGAAGGCATCCTCCCAAGCTAAAGATAACAGAATAGGGGCACTAGAAGAAATAATCATAGAGTTTGGGCATGACCCCAATGACGTTAAGGCTGTACAACAAGTCCTTAAGCTGAGGGATGCAAACATGGCTGCAATAAAGAAAAATTGAAGATCCCCCCAACTCTCCACCCACAGACAGATGAGGTTGCCCAGCAGAGGCAAGAAAAGGATGCAGCTTCCTTTTTGATGACATTATACAAGGAGCTGATTGAAACACAAGAAACGCTGCAGGATACAGAGACCACATCGGAAGCAGCATTGCAACGGAGGGAGGCAGGGCAATCTTCCAAGCCGCCTACAGAAGCAATAAACCTTGAGGAAACCCCTCAAGATACTGTCCCTCCAAAGCAACAAGTACAGCAGGATGCTCCAGACACCACAGCACCAACCACCTCAGCACCAACAACAGAGCAGGCTGAAAGCTTGGACATGCAGAAGCTGAGGCAAGAAATACAGGTGTTGGAGGCTCAGATGTCAGAGCTCAGCCAAGCCCAAGACAGCCTAGCAAAGATAAATGAAAAATATGACAAATCTAAGCAAAATGTGGCTGAGAGGGAAAGAGAAGTGAAAGCTCTGAAGAAGAGAATTGCAGAGCTAGAAAAAGAGCTCAGTTTTGATAAAATGACAGCAGAGCTCAAGAAAGTTATCTGGACCACCATTGGACAATCAATAACCAACCAATGGGAGTATATTGAGGCCATATATGAGCAGGTGGCACTCATTAGTAGAGCACGAAAAGAATTGCAGAGAGCAAGGGCATCTCTAGGCAACATGCCTGAGATTGCCCCCAAGATGATAGAAGTGCTCAATTACAGGACAAGTTCCCAGCTGGTGAGAATGGGAATTGGAAACAGGACTGAAACAATCTATTTAATCAAAAGAGTCCTGACAATGAAGAACCTAATTCAGACCCTGGACAGAAGAATCCAGGATATGCAAGCTGACATCAATAAATTCCAGAATAGGTTCATGGCTTTGTAGGACAGAGGGCTCCCCAGCTTATTAGAATCAAGAAAATTACTCTCACATGAGAAATATGTCAAGAAAGTAAGCACCTTTGCAGCAACACAGATTGCTGAAGCACCAAACACATCTTCGAGAGCAGGCCCAGTAAATGGGAAAATTCTTTTTGATAGATTAGATAATTTGTTTTTTATTAGAAATGAAGTTACACACTTATTTGATGAGCCCCCTCACTTTTATAAGTATACAGAGGCTGATGAGACCATGGGGTCAATTTTGAAGCATCAGTTGCCTCCACCAGATACATGGAAGGAATTAATAAGATTACTTTTGAATCAAAGTTAAGTAATCACATCTTCCTCTTCAGCAAAAAGTTTGCATTGCATGCACAGCTGGACAAAAGATACATCAGCAGGTATGAAGACGCTGAGCCAACTCAGCACAGGTACTCGGCCACAACAACAGCATCAGCAAGCATAGGTGGCAGGGCCAAGAAGACACAAAAAGTGACAGCTACACAGCAAGTCATTTAGCAGTTATGATAAAGCCGCTCAACCGACTCCGTGAGTCCCAAAGGTCAATATTACTTTGACAGGAGTTAAGAGCTTTTATAACTCATTTAAGATTGTAATTACTTCTCATCTACAAGCCATGTACGAGTGTAAGAAGATATTTTCCTCTCAGATGACTCAATGCCTGAGATATTTTTGTATTAGACTTCTATATATTCCCCCTCGCATTTGTTAGCAGGGGTTGGACTCAGGATGTAAGAAATCTCTTGATATCTCTTCTGTGACTCTTATATTGTAAATATTCAGACAACTAATACAAAGGATGATGGGATTTCTCCAAGCATTGTCTCTCTTGATGTCTTGCTGGTGTATGGCTCAAAGTTGCAGGATTCCTGTGTATTCCATGACTCAATAAGTTTTTCTCGTTACTCTGTGTTACATATATGTTTGCTATACGTTCATACATCTTTCATGTTCTCCATGTACTTAATATCTAAATGGCAAGGAAAAAGAATAGTCCCAGGATTTAATCACTGATTACCCTGAGCTCAATCCAAGCTATTTCATATGTTTTCTTCAGTTATGGTATTGGAAGAGTAATTCTTAAGTGCTACCTTTCATACTATATCATCACAGTGCTATGTTATTTCAGGAATTCAAGTAATTTCTCCTATGTAATAGACCTGTTTCCCACTACCCAGCTTAGTAAAGAATCCTTAGATGCTCTTTGCTAGTTGTTTATCATTTCACCATCACAATTTACAGTTTGTTTTGTGAAATACACACAGGCCCTGTAATTTTAGCTGCACTAAGCCAGGATTTCAAGGAAACAACAGCTACAGACCCCATTGCCCAATGGATTAGTTTCATCTGCAGATAACGCTCTAAAAAACTGCCAGAAGCATCCTCCCAACCAAGCATAAAAACCATCAAACATTCACTTCATAACTAGCCTAAAACTCCATTAAAATAGTGACAAACCTTACAGAGAGAGCCCTCTCTGATTACAGCTGGGCTAGAAGCTGTGGTCCAAAGATTGGTTAGTGGTTACCCCAGCCGTATTCCCTTGGGAGTCATAGGGAACAACCTGGGTGTTAACAGGGCCAAGCAGTCACTGGTGGCTGAGCTAAAGGTTTCTGAATCAGATGCATGATCCGACTCTGAGTCAGAACCCGACAAGGGGAATGACAAAGGGAAGTAGATCATTGATGCGGATCCCAACGCCATTGTTGCTACTGCAAAGATCCAGAAAAATGAACCTGAAGATCCAGAGGAGGAGGAGCGTCTCTTCCACTCCCAGATGTGGGTAAAGGGCTCCCCACTACAGTTC
>APFE031711886.1:55516-123284 GCA_000404065.3 Pinus taeda
GAAAAATTAGGCTGTTTTAAAAAAAACGGCTCTGAAAAAGGCATCCGGATGAAGAAGTTATGGCTTTTTGAAAAAAAATTGTTGAAGTTGCCGGCAAAGTGCTCGAATGTGTGGGAATAAAAAAAACGCCCCCACAAAATGGAGATTTGAACCCAAGACCTCTACTCTCTTAAAATAGCTTTGAACCAATTGAGCTATACAAAAAATTTGAGAGAGAGAGAGAGAGAGAGAGGGGGGGGCCTTGGGTTGCGTGCTTGCCTTGAGAAAGCTCCTTTTTTCCTACAAAACAAAAACACAAAACCCAACACGAATATGCAAAGAAAAACAAACCTTACGGCTTAAAGTTAGCTTTACCCGGAAACTAAATATTTTCCTCAATGTTTCTGATTTTCCGAGATCACACTAAGGCACAGTGGAAAAGAGCATACGCATGAGAAAAATCCTTCCTTTCTATTTCTGATTTGCCTAGATCGCATAGAGTCACAGGGCAAAGAGCATATGCAGAAATGAAAGGTATAGATCCGGTAATAAAAAAGAAGCTAAATAAACCGAAATAATAAACAGAGAGAAAAATAACTAGAAACTGCAAAAAATCACTGTATACCTCCAGATCTTAAAAATGATGTAGCTAGGGCTACCAGAAACCTTTTCGCGTGAAACGAAAGGGGTTTCTCACTGGAACATATGCTCATAAAACAACAGAGCAGTCCTCTCAGCCTGAAAGCAGTCAGAAACAACAGATCTAGGAAACGGCAGTCGGATGCAGTTCTACCGACTTCAGATTTGGATCACCAATGGACCCGGCCCTCAAATAGCTCTGATACCATGTAGGAATTTACAGGGTAAGTTCCTCAGATATAACATCGAATGAAACCACTCACAACTCAATCACAGATCAATACACCAGTATTTTTGACGTGGTTAAAACCCTCAAAGAGGGAAACAGTCCACGGCTTGAGCCAACGCAGCCACTTTATGCAATTTATTAATAAAAGAATGAAAATTTACATAAGCTTCTCTCATGAACGGTTAACCTACAAATGACCGTCCATGCGCTTTAAATAGAAATCATGGACCAATTGGGTGTTAAGCCACGGATCAAGTGTCGGTAATACCGAGGAGAGAATGAACTGTCGGATCACTATATATCATGACCATCGGATTGTAAGTTACAAAAGTACATAGTAAAGAAACACACTTTACCTAACTCTATACTAGACCAAGTTATACTTAACTATATTCCTATGTGTCAGAATATCCTAACACCAACCCTCTCACAGCCATCGAATTCCTTAAATATTTTAACAACCAAAATTTCATCCCAAAAGGTTACCTTTCCAGCTACCTCATCACTTTGAGTGGGCAAATGGTAACGGTGGACATCGAATTCATGGATAGATAACTCAACTATACCATTGGGCCACAATTGGAACTATGCCATGAATGCCATTGTGTCTTCTATCTTTCATATATCGTATTTTCATTGGATGGAAGGATAGTCAGAGAGGACCAGTTGTACTTTTTCACCCCATATTACTCCCCGTTACCTAGTGTCTCTATACCTTTAGTGGGTGGTATACCTGAATTTTATGTCAGTATCGGTACTGGTCTATTGAAGGGTTCTTCCCTGATGGGTTTTTTTCCTCTCCCATTGCCCATGGTTCCACAGATGGTCTCTATGGTATCATCTATACCTCATGAACCGACCGATCCTTGGATCCTCTTGGCCCCTTCAAACATTAAATCTTACAGAGAACAAATGTTGCTGTCACTCGCCGAATTGGCCTACCAAGCCATTCAATCTCCATCTGAATCTCTGGTCACTTTGGTCACGACCAACGGTACCGCATCCTCTCCCATAATTTCTCCCTCTAAGGATCTCCTCAATCAAGTCCTACCTTGGGACGAACATATTTGAGAGATTATGTGTTTAGAGGAGCGACCTTGGGAGGATTCTCACCATCACTTTTCAATATCTGATTTAGAAGCAATACCTATACAAATCTTTTCCTTTGAAACACCTGAGATCGTTCCCTCACTTTATAGGACCATCCAAACTTTGGATTCTGAAGGGAACATGGGAAATCTTTCAAAGACATTACTCATAAATATTTCAATCAAGACAGACATCGTGGAAAACATCCATATTGGAGCCGATTGCACTCACGAAATTGCAAGTTTCACCTGCTTTTTCAAGGAATTTCACGATGTATTTGCTTTGTCTTATGAGGAAATTCTTGGCATAGATCCATCTATTATTGAGCATGAGATTAAGGTTTATGACAATCCCAAGCTTGTCTGCCAAAGGCTTTAACTAATCCACCCCCACAAAACTGCAGCCATCAAGACTGAGGTGTAAACATTGTTACGCGCTGGTTTTGTTTACCCCATTCCCCTAATGGAATGGGTTTCCAATCTGGTTCCTATAGATAAGAAACAGAATACCATCTGCATCTGTTTCGACTAGCAGGGCTTGAACACCGTGTGTCCAAAATATAATTATCCAACACCGTTTATTGACGAAAAATTGATGATTGTGCAAGTGTAGGAATTTACAAGGTAAGTTCCTCAGACAAAACACTAAAAGGACACCGCTCACAAACAGATCACAGATCAATACACCAGTATTTTGACGTGGTTAAAACCCTCAGAGAGGGAAACAGTCCACGGCTTGTGCCAACGTGGCTACTACAGGCAATTTATTAATAAAAGAATGAAAATTTACAAAAGCTTCTCTCATGCACGGTTAACCTACAAATGACCCTCCATGCGCTTTAAATAGAATTCATGGACCAATCGGGTGTCAAGCCACGGATCAAGTGTCGGTAATACCGAGGAGAGAATGAACCGTCGGATCACTACATATCTGACCGTCGGATTGGAAGTTACAAAATGTACAACGGTAAAGAAACACACTTTACCTAACTCTATACCTAACTCTATACTAGACCAAGTTGAACTTAACGATTTCCTATGTGTCGGAATATCCTAACATCCCCCCTTAAGAACAACTTGGGATAGGATTGAAGGATTTGCAAATATGACACAATAGGAGAAGGAAGGAGGCACTAGAGCCTAAAAGATATTTAGAAAAAATCCTGTTAAAACCGACTAGGATGTATTTAGGAATTCCTAAACTGAATCTATCTAACTTATTACAAAAATTTAGGAAAATTTGAACTGTCTGAAGTGCTAGCACTATAATCGTGGAATCGTTGACTGTCTGGCCCTGTGAATTATGTCGTGTTGTTGATGTTGAGTTGTACAAGCAAATCTTCTGCTTACTCCAGTAATTTGCATAATTTATCCCAACTCTACTCACTAGAGATAGAAGTCTTCAGTAACTTTCTATAAACCTCGTCAGCTTCAGTATATTTAGCAAATGTTGGTCTTGGTCTTGGTCTTCAATAACTTTCTATAAACCTCGTCAGCTTCAGTAACTTTCTGTAACACTTTCTGAATATCTTCACTGATTCTTGGAATCTGTTGGCCACTCAGCAAACAAGTTGTTGGATACACAAACTGATCAATAAACTCTGTAAAATTGAATTCTTGTGATTGTTTTCTAATCATGGAGGTTTAGAAAATAATGGACTGAGGCTCTCTTTGCTAATCAGGCTTCTGCACTGCAAACAGAAACCTGTCTGTCTGGAAGAAAATGAACATATACATAAGAATGGAAGAATATTGGACATTTTTTCAGTTAAAAACTGAAGGAATTGTTCATGAATTACACCTGCAAGGAAGAGACCATAGTCAAAGGTGACTGGTATTCCTTCTTCTGCAGAAAGAGTGGATAGAAAGCCTAAAATAGGCTCATCTACCCATTCATCTAAATAGTAACCAAGTAAGCATGACAAGACAGAGATAATTTGTTTGGTTCTTTGAGGGAAAATAGAAGAGGGATAAGGGGGATTCTTCTTGGGGAGTTGAGAATCTTTTGCCAGGAAGACCTCAAAAATTCTATCTCTCTCGCGGAAGGTGAGTTTCTAATAGATTTCTTTAAGAGCCTCAAGGGAAAAGGGAGTGAGGGAGTCACTGTAGGGGACCTGCAACATTTGGTTTATACTTTCAGAGGTAATGGTGAAAAGGATTTTCACCATTACGGGAGATGATAGCCCTCTTACTTGAGAGATAAGAGGCATGACATTTGAAGAAGAATTCTGAGAAATAGTAGGAGTGAGGAAAGACGAACAGGGGTAGTCTAGACTACCATAGGTTAATCTCGTCAGACTGGTCAAGGTAAGTGTCACAAAACCAGCAGCGTAATTCGAAGAGGTCGAATTCACACTGTGTCTCGGTAATTTTGTAATCTCGGTCAACAAGGGGGATGTGGTCTAAATCCACAAGTGGAGTGAGCATGGGGTTTACCATAGTGGCAGTTTTGGGGGCCATTGTGGTAACATAATGAGAATGCAGAGGTTGACAAAGGGAATTTGCAGAGGAGAATTGTTAATCTCGCGAGAAAAGAGTGTGGGGGCAATTCCTCTGTGAACAGTCGCTTGACAGGCAAGAAAGCACAGAATCGGGAGTAATGACACAATAGGAAAATGAGAAAGGGACATGAGCACAAGAGAAATGGAGCTTTATAGTTCGTAACAGGAGCGGAATTGTTGGATAAAACGGTTGTTGGGAGCTGCATTTACTCAACAAACGGGAAGGAGGCAACAGGAGGGAACTGCAACAAAATTGGTGTAACAGTTGTTGACGTGGTGGCTCAGGATAGGCGGATGCAGGTGCAAGACTGTTGGCAAGAAGTGATAGGTGAAGGGATACATGGCAATAGAGGAGTGGCAAGTGACATAATCAGGAAGGTGGGTTGCGGCAGGACGTAGGAAACCACTTTCGGAGGGGGGTCAACGTTGTTTGTGGTATTAGAGGGGGATACGAAATCAGGAGGCAATGACACAGCGGTGGGGGAAACCGCTTTTCGGACACCGCCCTCCCCCCTTCCCCTCGCCATTGAAAAGAATCATAGCGAGGGTGTCTGAAATGGCTTAAGAGTCGTTGGATCAAAGCAGGGTCGTGATTGGGGGAGGAAAGGTGTGCGTTGTTTAACGCTGGCGGTCCCACATGATATCTCGGGCATATCTTTTTACAATAAAATCCAGACTTTGGACAAATGACCATATTCACCAATTGCATAACAAATCCAATTTCCCATAAGCTAATGTAACTTAAACCAATGAGTGTGCATTTAAACGAGCAAACCCTATTTATTTTTCCATTTTTAAAGGACTAAAAATATTTATTTCAAACAACTAAACTAATCTAACCGCATAAACCCAGATTAAATTGTTGGATTAACCTATTCACCTATTCTACCTATCTAATCTTGGCCAAGATTACATACACTATTTGGCTAAGTTATTCACTCTAATCTAATTGACATAAAATTGAAATTTGCTTGAACATGATTAAACTGTACGTTTCAGATAAAAAGAAGTATTGTGGCATTTGAGACACGTTGCACACAATTTCATGAATATATTCTCTATAAAATTACTGGACTATCAGTGGCACTTCAACTAGCATCACTTTCACATTTATTCTTTTTTGTGGGGTTCTTTCATCATTTCTTTTTCGTTTTCTATTTTTTCCTATTTTTATACCCTCTTTTCATTTTTTATTTTGATTTTTCTATCTTTTTTTGGAAATCATTTGCAGTATGCAATATTATTTACAATATGAAATACTAAAAGAAATCATTCAATTAACATTTGATCCTATAAATTATAGGACCCTAACAGTACTCATAGACAAAGATAGCTCTATTAGCTTTAAATTTCATATTGTTTTTCATTGTAATATTTTATTGGGAAAGCAATGTTAGTTTTCATGCCTAACAGGAACAAACTCATTGTCTTCTTTTAGAGAAGAGGCTTCCATCCAAATAATAAGCAAATCCATTCACAAAAGATGTTGGGTGTCTTCCAACACAACAACCTATATTAACCCATACTGTGCTTAAAATATAACCAAATTTCCCTCCAAATTGTTTATGCCACTTGCAGTCTCCATAATATGACTCAATCTTAGGCCATGAAGATGATCAAGATAAAACTTGTCATAGACATTCTTTTTAACATGTCGCTAAGAATTACTATAACTCTAAGTTGCACTAAATGAATATTACATGAACGGATACAAATACGGGGTTAGAAACGAGTACAACAAATTTTCAAAAAATCTAGATACAATATAACAAAGAAACGACACACATACGCACACATATATTTCATATTACCATTTATTTTTTAGAATCTAGATCCTATATTTAAAAATACATAATCATCATCATGAATTCAACATAAACAAATCATCATCATGAATTCAGCATAAACATTGTCATCATCATCAATAATTATTATAACATTCAACATATAGGAAGTTTATGTTTCAAATTTCAATCATCACCAAAATTAATAATGCACACTACATAGTACAAATTATAAAATGAACTATGATTGACAGTCTATTAGCACAAGATATATTATGGTATTCAATGTTTCATTGTTCAAAAGTTTGAAACATCATCATAAATTACATTTACATATCATCAAATATGTCTTCATCCATGTAATTAAGATCCACATCAACATTTGAATCTTCTCTAAGAGTGAGAATATTGTTGTAATGTCCACTTGAAGATACAATTATTGGTGTCTCTTCATCAAACAAAGTCATATGAGACATGGCATTCAACATGCAGGCAACTCTGGTTCCACATCCCATAGTTTGGTGGACCCAAATTTCTATTCGTCATTTTTGTGTAACATAAGGCAAAGGTTCAAATGAACATACACAAGTTACTCAGTCTTCTTGGAGTCCAATCTATTTTGCTTCATTGAATGGATGAAGCCATATGTACCCTAGTTCCTCTTTGCTAAAGAGGAACTAAAAACCTGTGACAAGATCTTGATGGTCAATTTTTAGATATGTGGTGTAATGCCACTTATTAATAATAATAACAATAACTATTATTATAATAATAAATGAAATAATATTAATATATAAATAAATATAATATAATATAATAATAGTAAAGAAAATAACAGATAAAGAATACACAATAACAATAATAAATAATAAACCAAATTTCTAAATAAATATATATATATATATATAATAAATAGTAAGAATACGTAAAGTTAACAAAAAGTAAAAAGGAATAAAATAAGCAAAAGTTAAATTAAGAAAAATGTTAAATCAAAACTTAAAACAGAGATAAAAAGTTGACATGTTGACACATGGATTGTGCACATGCGGATCTCTTTCCAATCCCCTTCCATTTTTTGAATAGTTTTTTTTTTTCTATTTAATGGATGAAAAGGGAAATGAGAAGCATTCATTCATTCCAAAGAAAGAGTGTTGTGAGACAAAGGATTCCTTAACAATAATATTTGATTGAGGGTTCGAGTATGGTCAATTGTAAAAAGATTATGTGCAACTGAACCTGTGGTTAGGTAGAGAGTCATCTCCAAAACTTTGTTGTGGTTAGCAGGATCCAAGTAACATTACAATTCTGAAATCATCAGTAAGGTATATTGTTGCCACAAGTAAATTTTCTCTGCTAATGGTTTCAAAAAGTATATGCTAATTAGTTGAATTGTTTGTGTATTGATTATTAATCGCATAAATTAATGTAATTAGTTGTATATTTGAAAATCGAGTCATTATATATGGTATCAGAGCTTGATTACAACTCTAGAAACCTATGAGCCCTTTTATATATATATATATATATATATATTGAATATTCTTGCATGTATAGATAAATTCGCATTAATTATGTCTTCATTCAATTATAATAATGATATGAAAAAACACTAAATATAATAATCACTTAATTTAATAAATTCTAAAATTAAGTACCACTTTTTTTTAATTTAGTTTAAATATGATTTTCATTTTAGTGTCTATTGTTTATTGTTCTGGTTGTGAGGATGGGTTTAAAATAGAGGCACCCATCATGAATCCATATACCTTATACATGCACTCACCAAGTAGCCATACACCCTACGCATGCACTTATTATTAATCAAATGCACTTATTATTAATCAAAATGGGTTTATTGTTTCCTAATCTTATTAAGATTTTAGTATATGCCGATTTTTGGACTTTTTATAGAATACGGTTTAAATATAATAAGTGGTGGAGTCTCATGTGGTCTAAGGTTTTACGTTATAAATAGCAATGCATGCAAATACCATGCATATTTAAAAAATTAAAAATTAAAAACAAAACCCTTTCTCTTCTTTTTTTAATGATTTTAAAGTCATGACCTACCATTTTTGTAACCGGGTTTGTAATTTCTATGTCTTTTTTTTTACCTATATAATCTTCACTGCGACATCTTTGAGATTATTGGAAAACAAGAATTGTATGGTATTGTCAGTGATATTAAATCTAAATGGATAGTTGTGAATGTTACAATTTGAGTCGATGAGCCTAATGAATCAAAGGCATTGGAAATAATGTTGTCTAACTCTGGCATTGAAAATCACTTCTACAGTAATGCCATTTTTTAAATAGAATTTTGATGACAACATGTTTGGAAAATTCCATGGTAGTATCTCTTATAGGTCCAAACAACTTGCCTTATATTTTCAGGAATAAAATTTTTAGAGATTTGATTTATTCTTAAACCCACTAATATTATCTCGGGCCAAGAGCAGATGAACCATTAAACCAGCTAATCTTATCCCAAGCCAAGAACAGAGGAATTGTCCTCAATTGCAATAGCACCATCGAACAAAATAAGTCTACATAATATGGCAAGTCGGTATTTCCATTGCCTACAACATCCATCAACATATGATTGCACTGCGGCCCAGGCGCATCTCCCCCAAGCCCAGATTTCCATTTATTGAAAACACTTACCTTCTTGCAAGATTAAAAGGTTGAATGCACTTTAACAGAGGAAGAAGCATCGAAATTAGTCTGGTTGATGCAACAAATCGGAGTTAGTTTTACAAAATTTGATTTAACCTTTTGTGTGCATGAGTCATACTCTGGCTCCATATTTAACTACCTATTATTTCCTACCCCATTGATTTCGTACAGTAGGCCTCGAATGAGCATGGACCGCAGAAGATCAGTAGGAATGTATTACAGTGATTGGAGGAGAGATTAAAGACACCTAAATTTATTTTTACTCGAAAAGCTTGCAACAATTGAAGGGGTAGTCAAGATTGGACAATTCTAGTCTTGTTTGGCCATCCAAATCTTAAAACTCTCTGGTCGAAACCTTAACATCCATTCCAACCGTAGCCCTGGAAACCCTTCTATTTGAAACCATTCTTTCTGGAGGAGAATGTTGTGGGTTGATTTGGTGGGGGTAGAAGATTTGATTGCACAAAAGGAGTCTTTATGGAGTTTGGTAAATTAATTGCTTCTCCAGAATAAAATCAAACACATATAATGCCTTCTAAACCTTTCCTACCTTGAGAAACCTTCGAATCAAAATACAAAAAATCCTATTGCCAAGCGTTTTCGTTTGAATTTTTCATCAACTGTCTAGAATCTTCCAAACTCAATACAGCATGATGGGAAATAAGGCATGAATCATGGAGGAAAACCTTTTTTTTTCTTGTGTTTTTTTAGTGTGACTGGCAGAGGGAATAGGGATTTCAGGTCTGCCCCGCACTTATGGTGCTATTTATGAGGTTATGGATTCAATTAATTGTTATGTCAACATAGGAATGTTGAAGCAGAATGTTGTGATGATGTTTCATGATGCGATGATATGTGGTAATTGAACACAATTTTGATGAGAGGATAATGATGCATATGTGGTGCTTATTTATTTATTTTGTTACGATAAAATGTTGTATGCTCATGATGGATATGATATACATGATATGATATATGGATTATTTTCTATGATGTTATGATATGAGGTTATTATATTGACGTGTGGATCCATTTATTATGTGATGTCATGATATATCTTTGACATAGATATGTTGATGTTAGAACTATTGATTACATGTTGAGATGTGGTGATTGACAAGAAATCCACAAATGGGCCGAGAGGGTCGGTTTATTTGATGATCTCGTATGAGCTCATACCTACAAGAGAGAATATGTAACACCATATGGGTTGGGGACATACTCAATCAACACTACATATGCCAATGATTCTTTTATCTTGTATAGCTCATGATGGATAGCTCTTGAGAGGCTATAGAAACATTTTGAGGAGGTTGAGTATCTGATATTGGATTGGTATGTTGAAATTTAGAGGGGGCATGAAGATTTCGATGCCTAAGGTTGTGCACCTTAGTGAGTGTGTGTTGAAATGTGGCAACAAAAATATTCCAATTTAATTTATTCTTGAATTAAAATCGAATTTAGTCTTAACAACTACTTGGAAATAATTAATTAAGTTATTTTGACTTAATTAGTTGGATAAATTCAAGTTAGAAGTCTTTCTAAAGTCATGCAAGAGTTATCTCTTAAATTAAGGAGATAAGATTGAATTATATTTGAGTTGTAATTAGTTAACTCAGCTTACTGAGTTAAGTCCAGTGAAATTAGTTCCAAACTGTTTGAAAAACTAATAGAGAGTTAAAAGTCAATTGATGCACGCATGCACTCAACTAGTGTACTCCAGTGAACTGAAGATTCCCTCATCAGAAACTCATACATGTTTATTCTGAGAAAGGCCCAATTGAGATTAAAATCAAGGACAATGTACTATCAATTGCATGTGTTTTCCTATAAAGAAAACACATGCATGCAGATGGAATAATTTCCTTGAGGATTGCGCAGTTCTAACAGTGTGTGTGATCAGGTGATCATCCACTTGGTGAGGTGAAAATCATCCACTAGGAATAGCGCAAGGAAATATGAGCTTGGAGGGTAGAGAGGAAGGCTTGTGAGAAGCCAAGATTGCCTGTGAGCATCTGTGAGAATTGTACTGAGAACTGGCTAATTGTGAGAGCTAAGGCTTTGTATGATTCTTATGTATTTCCACTTTGTATGGTAATACAAATAGTGGGGTTTTTAGCGGAGGCTTTCTCCAAAGTATTTTCATGTGTATTGTGCATTGATTCTTCTTCTTCTAGTTATATTGTTCAGCTCAATCTTTACGCTTCTGCAAATTGATAGTAGAAGTAGGTTATAATATTCTGCTTTGATTTATATTGCATTATCGGGTTAACCTACATAGCAGATTTTCTACATGGTATTAAAGCGAAATTTGTAGAGAATTTGCAGAATTTCTATAGTGTGGAGGGAGTTGAGTCAGCCTTGCGAGATGCTCAGAGTCTAGTACTGGGACCAGAGGCTTTCCTTGGGGCAAATGAGATCTAAGTCTTAGGGTGAGCCTTGGGGATATTGTATGGACTGATGAGGCTTTATGCCTAGTTCATGGAGTTGAGAAAAATGACTTGAAATTCCTTGGGATTTCTCTGGTGTTGTGTAACTTTTGATACATGTTGGTATACTAGTTCAGCGGAGAGTATAGGGAAAACGGGTAGTAAATAAATAAAATAACAAATAAGTAAATGATCAAACTTAACTTCGAGACAAAGTTCCTTAAATGATAGTAATAATGATAAGTATTATTATAATTATAATTACAACAATGAAATAATATTAATATATAAATAAATAAAGAATGTAAGATAATAATAGTAAATAATATTAATAATAAATAATAAATTGTAGTTTTATATATATATATATATAAGTAAAGTTAAAAGGGAATAAAATAAGCGAAGTTAAATTAAAAAGAATGTTGAGTTAAACAAAACTTAAGACAAAAATAAAAAGTTGGCATGTTGACACATAGATTGTGTGCATGCAAGTCTTTTTCTAATCCCTTGCCATTTTTGGAACATTTCTTTCTATTTAATAGACAAAAAGGGATTGTGCGTTGATTATTAATCACATAAATTGATGTAATTAGTTGTATGTTTGAATTCTAGGTTATTACATGTGGAAGTTCCCCATCATAGTGGTTCCACCAATCAATTGGGCTTAATATAGTCTTATCCCACATAGAATCAAGATTTGTACCCAAACCCTCTGATTCCACAAAAAGAGCAAACTCTGAACAAATCTGAATCCCAATAGCAGGATCTATAAATAGTTTTTTAAAAGCTTTCTTAAATCCTTGTGAGACTTGTGAGTTTGTGGATCTTTCTTGATTACCTAGCAACTTTGCATAATAATATTTTGGATTCACCGCATAGGCCAAAAGGTGTAATGGGGTGGTCATCTTGTTCCGCCTTTTGGTCAATATATCTATTTTACTTCTTTTTAAAAGACTTCATCTGGGTCATTTTCCTTAGCATTTATAACCACCTTTATCATCTCTATCATGGAGTCAATGCCCTCATACACCTCTCCCAAATTAGGCATATATGTGCCAAACATGCATAGGAAATCCAAAATTGGCTTAATAAATGCTAAGAGATACTCCACCCTATCCCACCTTTCATCATCAACAAACATTTTCACTGTTTGTACTCTTTCAATTTAGGATTGCATCCATTAATTTCAAAGAAAACTACATACCATTGATTGTAATGCTTCTTTTACCTGCATAAGTCTTGTTAAGAATATGATGTGAGAAGCAAAACAAGTCTTCGCAACTTGCAAGTGTCGATGTTTCAATAAATTAAAAATCATAATTGATTGAATACCTATTATGATTCATAAATCATGACTTATTTGATAATTCAATTTATATATTTAAATATAAAGTCATAGAAATTAGAATTTATAGAATTTAAAGTTTAGGTACCTTAAAGAGCTCCAACTTCGCAAATTCTCAATAGATGTCTTAAGACATGTGGTGGTTTGTGATGAAGGCTTGAATTTATTTTGCCTCTTCAAAAATAAATTGAATCCACTCAATTTGAGTCCCCATCTTGCTCAACATAAGGGTCAATGAATGTACAACACAAGGGGCCCAAAAGATGAGTTGATATTTTCCTTCAATAATTAGGCATGTTGCTCTACACACTGTTGCATTGCCGGTTATTACCTGGAAAACACTTTCTAGCCCCACCAATTCAATTTATTCATTCAAGACGTCAGTAATGAATTGAGAATCTTTCAACTGCACCTCACAATCCACTACCTTCAAACGCATTGCCCTTTTTGGGCTCTAAGCAATTATATTGATCGCAGGTTTATTCCTTTGATCTTTCCGTTCATCAACACTGATGGACACCCCTAAAATGTGTCATGAATTACGAATGGGGTTTAATTTACCCTCTAAATCTAACTTCTTAGCAGTCAACAATGTAGTGCGGACCTTCTCATATCCAAGGCTCCTGTACCCTTTTGGGGCTTCATTCACTGCTTTGATCATCTTCGCCCAGTAAGGAGATCGCACAAGGTTAAAAGGAAGGCCATTTGCATAAATGCATTTACCTATAGTTGCATCTGTCTTCTCTCGACCATCATTATTAAAACACTTCTCAAGTAGTCCCGAATTAGATTGCTTTGAACTAGGTTTGCCAATTCCCTAAGAGGGAAGTGGAGACTTTGATAAAAATGCTACCAACCTTGTTGGTTGTTTGACTTGAGAGGTCAGATTTGCCTCATTTGCTTTGGCATTTGCCACATCTTGCGTGAAATTTCCACGATTGCAATAACTAGATATTTATCTCCTAACTTATACAGTTTATTTGTCTTTTGTAAATTACTTTACAACAAATATCGATAAATTCACCACTGCAATCTTCACAAATAAAATACATTGTGAAAAATAAAATATTGGAACTGAGAAAATAATGAAAATGCACACAATAATTTTGACACTGTTATTTTTGGACAATGGTCCCTAGTAAAACCTTGAAGGGAAAACCAGTGCACCAGATGAGGGTTTTATTATTATTCAGCAATTTGAGAAATCACAATTGGTTTCCTTTCACTGGCAAACCTCTAGCAAATACTAATCTCCTCTAGAAAAAACAATTTGGAGATTAATCGTCTCCCTCTGCAACTAGAACGTGTCTCTCCCAACAAACTCGCACTCCCTGACTATTCGCACTGCCTAGCTGGAAATGCGCACTACTTGCCTCTGGAAATTCGTACAGCGATTGGGAACCCTTCCTAGCAAGTTGTCCTTCCTCCTGGATTGCACTAGGTCCACTCACTCTTCCTCCAGGTGATAGATCTAGCTCTAACACTTTGAAACAAGCTCCTTTGCCACTCGCATTGCCAAACTAGCTACTCGCACTGATTGTTTTCGGCTTCCTCTGCAGATAATTATGCCTCCTTTTCCTGTCTCTCAGACACTGGAAAATTTCCTCCGGAATCCTGCTCCCATATCTCTATTAAACATTTGTTACAAACTCCCTCCCTAACTTCAACTGCATCCTTGCTTAATCACTGCAACTGGGTAGTCGAACTGTTATGTCAATAAATTGTGTCTTCTCCAACCCCGTCGACCTTAATCTTATAATCTTCTATTGGGAAACCAACGGTTATGATTACATCTCAATCAATGGCTATGATCATCTTGACTTCATCGATTAATTTTTCCACAAGTCTCTAGAGCGAAATCGACCTCCCTCAATTAATATGATTTAATCAATCACTTTTCCTAAGTTAGACTTAGGAAATATTTAATTATAGACTAATTAATCTAATTGAGGTGTTTCTAAGGTTTTTCTCGTGAAACATTTTCTAAGTTTTGGAGATCTCTTGTTCCTTAACCTCTTAGACACCATACGGATTAGAATACTTAACGTTACTACTCCAAAAACTAACATCTTGTTCTTTCTGATATTTTGCAATTGTTTCCTTGCTTAAACATTTTCCCTCTGTTCCATTCGCTCTAGGTGGGCCAATGCGTACTTGAATCCCATTGTTTCTTAATGCAAGTAAATGTGCTTTAACTCTGGTGTATGATCTCTTCAACTCTTTTTGACACTCACTGCAAACCCATACCAGTGATCACCTTCCATGGATCTTCCCTACAACAGTCACATATTTCCAAAGTGATGACTTTGGATCAACTTCAAGGGCCAATTCAATTTCTTATTCCTCATTACGATTGGATGAACTTGAAAATGCTATGATGACGATGTAAATGGAAACTAAAAAAAAAAAAAAATCTTGAATTTATTTCTATTTATATTTCAAGTTTCAACAAGCAACATGTTACATAATCTATAAATTTATATTTCAATATTTCAACTTTCAAGCTTAAATCTTGATTGGAACTTATGAGTAAACTACATATACCTCCAATCTCCAAGCTCCACACAATCTCTGGGCTTTAGCAATCAAGCTCCAAGCACCAATAGACAAGGCTCCAAATTCTCCTCCAAGCTGAGACGGTCTCCTCTTCCAAGTGGCAACAGCTCCCTCCAACTACAAGCAGGGAAATGACGGACTCCTCTAAGCAACAAAATGGCATGAAAATAAGGTAAAGGGGCCCTTTCATTAAGTGATATAGGTTAAGAGGGGGGCGAGCCCGTCAACTTGATCCTTTTCCCACACAAAAATAGTCAAAACGAATGATCTGTTCCCAGTTTTTGCACTTTACTCTTGGATCCGTTTAAAAATCCATATATGTATCATTATTTTCGTGATACATATCTGGATTTTCGAAAATAGATCCAAAATTATTAAAAAACAACTCGAAACGTTTCCAAACTGAGATCTATCATTTCCAACAAAATAAAAAGTGAAATGCCCAAGAAACATATCTTTGACGTTTCAATGCCAAATCATACAAATTCTCATTTCCCAAACGCTTAACAGCTGGGGGTTGGGAGGGACGTTTCCGATATTCTAGCTATAACTTCAAGTATCAGGTTGCTTTATGATGGCACTCAAGCAACAATGTCTGATTTCTCCAAAGCATCTAATGCCTTATCATGGACTCAATCCTCTTTAGGCATAGTTGCCCCTTCCTAAACGCAATTACCAAAACAAGTGTCTCTCGATAGTATTTTCTAAGCTCATCCGTTAATAGAGGTTCAATGGAGATGCTTGGACTAACGAGATAGAAAATAGTCCTTAAGGTGGAGAATTATAATATTTAATGCCCATTTTTACAGGGATGGAAAAAGATAACAAGCTATGCACACACAAGAAAAGCTATAGAAACTCTTAAAATAAAATAGTCTATTTCAGGGAAAATTCAAGATGTATAATTTATCTTTCGTGACCAATTTTGAAATATTTTTTGTATTATAAATATGTATTGGTTGGAATAGAAAATCATGCAAATGAGAAAGATCCTTCCTTCTCGCATGTGCCTTGTCTTGTGCTTGTGTGCTATGCAATGTTTTTAAAACTAGAACTAGTGACCGGACCGGTCCACCTAATGAACTGGTTTACTGACCGGACCGGTCCACCTAATGAACTGGTTTACTGACCAGAACCGGTCTAACCGACACTGATTTGGTCTAAACGAACCGGTTTTAGAAAAATACATTACATAATTAATTTTTAATGAAATAAAACTATTTTTAAGATTTAAAACCATAATTCCAAGCCAATAAAGATAAAATATGCAAAGTTTGCTCATTTATATAACATGTAAAAGTGAATATATCAAAATGGCACAGAGTGCAATACATATCATCGCCAAAATAGCAAAATACATAAGCAATGAGGCTCTAAATGGCCTATAAAGTCCAAAAACAATGTTGCAAGCTATGAGGCCATTGACCTACTACAAGTCTACAGTGTACACATGATCAATCATCAAGTTCATCACCACTACTAGCCACAAGATCATCATCAGGAGATACATAGACATCATCTGGTTCAGAGTTTGAGGATGCCCCAGCCTAATCTACAACCTCAGCATCAATGCCACCAATAACAATAGAAGTGGACCTAATGGAAGCACGAGTTTGTCGACCTGCACAACTAGTGCCTTCCATTGGTTCTTTGCCTTTCTTTGATGTCGCTACTGATCCTAGTTCTGATGCCACCACATAATCTGCTTCATCCCCCGCTAAAGCCATGTCGATATCAAAAGCAGCCTCAAACACAAGTTCTTCAGTCTCCTCCACCCATTCTGATGTTGGATCAATATCGTCCAACACAATGGGATCTAGATCAAGTGTTTTTCTCATCATTTGGTTCCTCCTCAGTCGAAGGTTGTATTGCACGAAAACAAGATCATTTAACCGTTTTTATTCCAAATGGTTTCTCTTCTTCGTGTGTATGCGCTCAAAAACAGACCAATTGCGCTCACAACCTGAAGCACTGCAATTTTGACTGAAGACAGTAATTGCAAACCTTTGCAATTGAGGACACTGGCCACCAAATGACTCCCACCAATGTGTTGCAAAGAAAAAGACATCAATTAGTAACTTAGTTTATAATTTGAATTGTAAAGAACGTAAACAATTTTAACTTGAAAAGAAAAACAAATTGGAAATTGGAATTGCTTACCTAGTTGGTCCACATCTCTTGCCATCTTTGCCAAGTTTTTGCCAAAGGTACCACCTGCCATAGTGAAAACAGTAAGTTGTCTATGTATTTCCAACTGGTTTGCATGGGTAGGGACCATGCGCTCCAAGCAATCAATCAATCCCGCTCTGAACTCCCCATCATGCAGATCTCCTAATGATTTTTATAATGATACTTTGGGTTCAAAAAATACCCAGCTGCATGTATAGGACGATGGAGTTGATTGCTCCATCTGTTATCAATGATCTCCCATATACGGCCATATTTAGCTAACTTGTCCTTGTAAGCTGCCCGTATCTGCTCCTTTGCCTGATCCATAGCCTCATAAATGTAGCCCATAGCCAATTTTTCCCCATCCACCATCCTTAGCACCTTAACAAGGGGCTCGGTAATTTTCACAAGCTCTAAAGACCTTTTCCAAAAATAATTGTCTAACACTTTCTTTTTGGTGTCTTTTCCATCTAGTCTACAAGCCCACCAAGATTCAGACCATTCTTCAGAGAAAAACATTTTCTGCAAGTTTTTATGTTGACCATTGAGACATTGCAATGTAAGGAAGTGAGTTGCAAATCTCGTAATTGTAGGCCTAACAAGCTCTTTACCCCAGTGTTTTGCCTATATCCTCAAGCATGAGGTCTATGCAATGTGCAGCACATGAAGTCCAAAATATGATTTTATATTTGGTCTCAAGCATCTTTCCAGCAAGAACATAGTTTGAGGCATTATCGATGATGACCTGCACAACATGTTGCTCCCCAACTTCCTGAATAATGTTATCCAAAAGCTCAAATAGAAGGGCTACATCCTTCACCTTATCAGATGCATCAACTGATTTCAAAAACATGGTTCCTTGAGGGCAAGAAACAAGGAAATTAATGATAGTGCGATTTTTTCCATCGGTCCATCCATCTAACATAATGAAACAACCTGTTTTGAGCCATGAATCTTTAAACTCAACCAAATACTCATCAATGGAAGATATCTCTTTTTTGCAAAAGAGCTCCCCTCAAGTCATGCATACTAGGGGCCTTTGAAGCCTTTTCCTGCAGCTATAACAGAGTCCCACATAGCTTGGTAATAAGGTGAGCGAGCAGCATTAAATGGGATATCTGAATCATACCACCATCTAGCAATGTATTGATGAGAAGTTTCTTTGCATTGTTTTTCCAATGTTGATCCAAAGTGGGTTGACGACTTGGCTGGGAGGAAGTGGGATTAGAAGAGGCAATGTTGGCAGAAGAAGAGAAAAAGCTTTGGATGTTTGTTCTCTTTGTTCCGTTTAGTGGTTGGTCACAAGAAGGATGAAGATAGTGAAAGGGGTCATTGGTGGAAAAGATAGTAGTTGAGTCTTGAATCTCATAATCATCATACCACTTTCTTTCATGGCTTCTAATAATTCCCTCTTCTTTGCAATGTCATCTTGGATGGCCTTATCCCTAGCCTTATCCTCATAAAACTTTTCAAGCTTGGAAATGTATTCTGCCCTAATAGGACCTAACAATGCATTTGGTGCACCACATGGCGTTACTTGGACTCTTATCCTAGCCAAGTGTTGTTTCAATCTAAGAATACCCCACCTCCAATAGATTTATGGCATAATTTGCACATCATTTTTCCATCAATTACATCACAATGAGCCCATGCACTGTCCTTTCCTTTTGGAGCCATGTTTGCTTGAAATAATAACAATTTGCAAAGAAATTTGTCATTTAAAAAAAAACGCAGCTAAGCAACATGGAAAACCAAAGCTAAATTTAGGAAAACAAATGCACATGCAAGCTACAAAATTTGATGGCATAGAGCTAGAGATTTGATAGCATAGATGATAGAACTTAGAAGTGAGAAGTTTATAAATTTATAACACAAAAAAATTAATTCATGGACATCAGTCAAATGAGGAATTTTCAAGTGAAAATCCTTACCTGAAAATGCAAACTAGCTTCCTTAGCCTCCTCTTGAAGATGCCAACTCCACTGCCAGCTACAAACTATCTCCAAAATAGCTCCAACTCCAACTCCAAGATGACTACTCCAGCAAAAACTCAACACTCTCCAAGCTCACAAACAAACTCACAAACACTCATAAACACTCCAAATCAGATGTGTGAGACAAATGAGAGAGGGAGGGGCCTCTTAAAGGCTTGGAGAGGGTGTTTTTGGAGGGAAAGCACCCTTAGTTTCCCTCCAGAACCCCTAAAAGTCATTGAGAAATGCGTTGAGTGGACTCACGGTGGGCACGACCGGTAACCGGCCGGTTCTGTCCTAAACCGGCCAGTTAGGACCGGTTAGGTCATTTTTTTTTTTGCCACAAAGGGGATCAAACCCGGTTTTTTCACCGATTCCAACCAATGGGCCTGCTAATCGGCCGGTTAGACTGGTAACTGGTTAGTTGGGCCGGTTTTTAAAACTACGGTGCTATGACAACACTAAGAAAACACACAAGCCATTCCAAACAAAAAATTTCCCCCACTACTATCAGTGCAAGATTGTTAAACATCATTCATACCAAGGTTGTACCAGTTTGCAACAGTAACTTCTCAGGGCCTTTCACTACCTTCATCTGGGAAATTAACAAGTGTAAATATGACACCTTTGTTAACTATTCCTACAACATAATCCACAATTCCAACAGGTTTAATATTACGTGGCTCTACAACATCTTTTTCCTTTCTAGCTGGTGAAGATGCAATTCCAACCTCCTTTCAATCAGCTTTGGAGTGGTCTAACAAAAAAGAGATTATCCAACCTCCTCAATCACCGTCGGAATGGTGTATAATACAAAGTTACATCCAAATTGATAGGCAAGTTGCAATATGTTGCCACAGCAACCAAACCTTTTAAATATTACATTAGATTTGAGAATATTGTGTAGCATATGGGAAAAGTGTATATATTTTATGGAATTACTAAAACCCTTGCAACCTAGATGTTTAACTAATAATAGAGAAGCTGCATCCATGGCTCGCTATATTTCTTCCTATTCTGCATATATATGTTCTAACCCTCTGGGTCTTTTGCCATCCTTTCATAGAGAATACCAACTTCCTTCCTCTTCTGACCATGCTTTTGTTTGTTTGGTTCCTCCTGATAACAAGACACTTCGTCATAGACTTATTGTTGTCCTTGTAGATTTCATACAGAATAATAAGTAATTCAACCTCTCCGATCTTGCCCACGACTCATTTGCCTTTCGATATAACGATATTTTCCCATACAGTTATAGTATGTTTTCCTAGCTATAATTCTAAAGTCGAAGAGTCAACCTGAGGAGCAACTGATGGTTAATCTTTTTTATTCTGCTACTGATATTTGCACCAACCTTTCTAATGTGTCTTTAAAGTTTTATTTTAAAACAACCCACCAATCTAGAAATTCCTGAGAACTTATTTTCTACCACCTATAGTAGGAGGTGCAAAACATAAGGCCTTAGTATGTTTACACTTTCACAAGAGATTGCCAATAGTAACTTCATTGCATTTCATATGTATTATAATATTATATTCCAGTCCATATTGAAATATAGTGATATTTTCCTATGTGCAGCTATAAAATTTCAGATTCAACCCGTGGAAATTAACTGATAATCTTTTTCACTCTTCTTTGACAGTTGCATTGACCATCCTAATATGTCTTTTAAATAATACTGACCAACCAACCTAGCAATTCCTGAAAACTTATTTTGTACCTACTACAGTAGTAGGACCCAAATATAAGGGAATAATATGCTTCCATTGTCACAAGAGAAACCCAATAGTTACTTTCTCGCACCACACATATTGTGCTCCAGTCTGAATTATATTCAAAAGAATTTTTTTAGTACTAGTAGTTGTATTTGAACTAGAAAATATGGGGAGATGCAACCATTACTATACAACCTAAGACAAGAGGGCTAAGTTGAGCTGACGAAATCCTATCTCTCCCCTCCCCAGAGCCAAATCAGGGAGAAGGACTAATTGTTTTACTTAAACTTTGTTTGTTCACTGTCATGACCGGTACCACATGAGTAATGTCTAAGAAATTGATTACATAGAAAGATACATTGACAAAAAATATCTAATACACAGACCCTTGTAAAGAATAGTCGAACTGGCAAGCAAGCACTAGGAAACCAATGAATTAATCTACTCAGCTTTTCTTGTTTTCCTTCCTCTCATGATAGGCGGGAAACTAGTGGTCTATTTAACCACTCTTGCGTATGACGAAGTACTCTCAGCACCCTAGATTGGAGGATCCTCCTTTGGTTGCTTCGCATTGTCATTCAAAGCCTGATCAACTTAAATCTTCTGTCCCCTCCAGATCCTTTCATTTTCCTCATGGACCACCAAAGACTCAATTTCTGCTTCTTCTCCTTGTTACTGCTCACCTAAGACCTTGAAATTGTTGTAGACTGAGGACAAAGACAGCAATTTGGTTTGAGTGGATTGCAATAAAGGTTGTCGACATCTCTTCCTAGTCATTGTTTGCATCAGTTGCTCTGTTGATTGAGTCTAGGTTACTAGCCTTTCTTACAGTCTCTTTCGAAATGATAGTTGTCATGACAAATGTTGCATTTGAAAAGAAGTTGTTTGTTACCTAGTCTATGAAGGTGACACCAATGATCTGAGTTCAGTTGAATGGCTTCAGGCAGACCTTTTGCCAGATATTAACAAGCCTTTGGGACTACTCTGTACAAGAATTTATAAATGTTGTTTCATCTAAGCTAGTAGATTGAGTCATCCAAAAAGTGAGTGACAAGTGCAAGACGTGAACCCGCACTGGAACTATTTTAGGGATGTCCTCTTCTGAATTGAACTCCAGAGACCAACGATTTAGATACCAGATCTTTCGATCGCAAGAAATAAGGGCCACTCCAAAATATCAGATCTCTGTCTTCCCTTAGCTGGAACAAGAAGAAGATAAAGCCAACAAACCATGAACGAAGAAACTTACTGACCCCTTCATCAGTGGAAACCAATATAAAGCTCAAGAAATTGGAAACGTTGCATGAACCAGACGGGCAGAAGGGATTCAAAGTAACTTAGGTTTCAATTATCAGTACCATTTCCCGGCCTTAACGTATGCAGCAGAGGGTATACTATCTTCCTTTAGGTTTCTTATATCTGTTATCAAACCCCTCCTTCAAAATTCTATTATTATTTACTTGTCATTACCAAGTTGATATCAAGAAATGCAGTCTGCCTTTGATTTCTTGGAGATTCAGAACTTTTCTGAAGAAGGGAAGCGGGCTTGGCTTGACCGATATCCATGCGCAAGAACTGTGTTAGCAGCTCAATGCCTAGGCAAATACTAGTATAACATTGTATTCAAAATGCTATGCACATCCATGGCATCTTTGATCCTTCCAGACTTCTTGACATACTCAGCCCAGTCAAAAGCTTTAAATTATCTGGATCCAGTTTTCATAATAGAATGTGGCAGGCTGCAGGCTTGGAAGTTAGTATATAAGCAGTTGCATTGGGATTCTCTGGACAGTTGTCAGCAATATAGAGTTTCTCCAGTCATTGAGTACAGCCTGGGTAACTTCCCTCTTTTACCAACAAACACCTAATGAAGAAAGGATTGCATATGTGGCATGATTTCTGGGATATGAACATAGTGTAGTGGCTATCCTGGTCAGAACAAATCATTATCATCAGCTTCAACCTGTTGAACACCTTTCCTTTACGACAATAAGTCAGCTAATTCCAGAAAACTGTTAGTTTAAGCTGGCATTGGATGTTCATAAGCTCATTTGGAAGGGACTGGTTATGGTCTTATGGGAGGGCTTGCTGAACTGTGAAATGGAAGATCAGTGGTTCTGAGGCCAGGTGGACACAAGGTGTATTGAGGTGGTTGACTTTTCATAAAATTCTTGCAGTCAAGGATGATGACATCACTCCGGTTTTACTGACGGAGATGGTTCGGTCTGTGGAAACATGAAATAGTCAAGTATGTGTTGACAAATCGTTCAATTGCCTGAACATTCAGGGCATGAGTAGCTATTGAATATAGCATTCTCTTATTTGCTCCCCTCGACTGGAAGGGAGTTCTTTTTGGAGGCTAGCTGATGGTCTGGCAGGCTGGCAGGTATAAGTGAGATGTGATCAGAATGACAGTTGTTTTTCTTGTGAAGATGCCACTGTCAAGTGACATTTCATGAGTGCCATATCTCATCAGCTTGAGTGAAAATTTTACGTTCCAATCAAACTTGGCTCTCCAGGTTTGGGCTAGGATTGACATGCTTAGAAGGGATATAGATTCTCTGATTATTAGAGCCAAAGCAGATATGTTAGAGCTCCTGACCTGTGTAGGCTGGTGATTCCACTATATTGGATATGTTAATTTTGATGTACATTTTATTGATTTTTTATGAAACGTAAGCTGCATTTTCGACGAATAGGAAAGTTTGCATTTCTAACATAACTCTTTCTATATAATCGTAGTAATCAGTGCAATATGCAAATTCATTTTCAAAAAATCCTCGCAATCTTTCAATCAACTTTTTAATTATCCTTTCTTATTGGATCGGCTGTCTAAAAAGTTTATCTAAGGAATCAAATCAAATATAAGGTTCACATCCAGCAACTACATGCACCACTACATGTATGCCAACGGCTACAGCCTTTTTTTTGTAGCTAATTCCCTGCACATTCATTTGCTCATATTAAATGTCCTCATATCAGAAAATGGAAAAATAATTGACGGAGACCTCTCACACAATATAGAAATAGAGTTGAAACTATTGTTAAAAATCCAGATGTTGGACCATGGCACGATAAGTAATGTAACATACAAAATGCTATGCATCAAGTGATACGACAATTTAATTATACACAATTAAAAAAATCCAAAATTCACAATAATAATACTTACACTGGATGATATCAGGAAGAATGATGTGTAGTCATTAGCGATTATTTTTTCTCCCCATACACAAGTTAGCAAAATAATAAATATACAGAGTCCCTTTCTTGAGAAAAGTGATTACAGCTGCTCCGCATTTTATTTTTGAATGTCTGCAGATTGAGGGATTGTAGAGAAGCAACATTCTTGTCCAGTCTACTGACAAGATAAATAAGTGCATGTTACTGTAAACCTTTGTTTGAAGTTTTGAAGGTTTTTCTGGTTTATTTTCTGGTCTAATTTGTCCAGAATCCAGCAGGATTTGTTGGAATCACAAGTTTGAATTGTGAATTCTCCACAATTTAAGTGTTCCAGTGGTTTTTTAGGGTGTTAAATCTACGTATATGCAGTCAAAACCACAAGTTTAAACAACACAAATCAGAATTCAACCAAAAAAAATTTAACATATTCCAGCCAAAAACTCCAAAACGTCTAATAATTAGAGAATGCCAATACCCTCAGCCCTACAAAGATATCGTTGATACTAGTTCTGAGGCAGAGAGTGAACTAATTTGTAGGAGTTAGAATAACATCGTCTGTATTGAAAGATCATTAAAAGCCTCAGCCCTACAAAAAAGTCGTTGAGACTCGCTCTCAGCGCCTCTGCAGTTTTTCGGATCGGGCACAGTTTACGCAAAGCAATTCAATGTCATAGTGTCTCAACCTTCAGGTCTTCCCAAATTCTCAGAAAAGAGATGGATGGGCGGCATGGCCCTAGCTACTCGTCTAAACCTTCGGATCCATCCCCAAGGCACGTGGATCTTCCAGAGCCATCGCCAAAGAGCCAGAGGAAGCCATTACCTACACCAATGAAGGTTCTTATTAGGAGAGCCAAGGGGGAAAAACCCTTAATAGGGAAGTGAAACAAAGAGTTCTACACCCTCCTGAAAATGGATTGTTGGTTCCTGAGCTTATCAAAGTCTCCCATGAAGTTTATCAGGCATTAATCACAGTTCTTGGTAGCAGCAAGCTTCTCAATATACTGTCAGTTCACACATGCAGGTATGAAGCATGCCCTTGTGCTTGCTCATTCTCTTCTATTTCAACTACTCCTAACTTTGAATCCCAGTTCATATTAACCATTAAAAGGAACAAGATAGTTCTTGTAGGATTGAAAACTATAAATTTTAATGAGGAACAATCCCATTCCTGAGAGTTTCACATATAACCGAAAAACCTAAGAATACTATTTTGGTTTATTAGACATTATTTACATGATCGTTCTGAGCATGAATTTTTTTCAAGAGATGTGTAGATCCTTCTCTTGTGCCTGCAAAACGTAAAATGCTATTTTGTTTTATAAAGCATTTTTAACATGATCGTTTTGAACAGAAAGACCTCATATACATATGTAAATCCAGTTTTGTTTTGGTATGTTGATTATGCTGATTGGTGATTAGAGTTTTAACTTTTCAGTACAACACTTTCTTTCCCTCTGCAGAGTTTGCATTTCCCCCCAAGTTGCTTAGGGGATTTACGAGATGAGTATATGTTTCTGAATTGCTAGGATTTCCAATTAAGGAAACAACATATGCAAATAGATCATGATTCATATTAATCTGTGTTTGTGCAGGCTGTGTCCAGAAGTGCACATAAGCCGTCTCGGTGTTTGTGCAGGTTGTGCCCAGAAGTGCATATAAGCTGTCTGGGTCACAAACTGAGGACTTGTAAGGGCCCAATGAGTGGCTCTAAGGAATGCACTCCATGTATGGATAAGGGATTCTGTTGATCACGTTCTGGCACCAATTGATTGTTTTCATCTCTATGACAGGTTGGAAATCCCCGAATGAGCCACAATGATATGCTTAAAATTCCTAGGATACCTGCTATAGCGGAGCTCTGCATACAAGCAGGATTAGACCTGAAGGAATGCCCAACAAGGCCAAGGGTTCCCCCTGTGTACATGGTTGCAGGGCAGATCACAGATTTTGAGCCATTGACCCCGTATCATATCAAGGATTTGCAAGTGTCCAAAGATTTCTGTCTAAAGGAACTCGAGCTTAAAGAAGTTTCCCTGCTGTCAAATGTAGAGGAAATTCGACAAACGGGTGAGACGACACTTGAGGCATGGGAGAGGATGAGAGTGGGAACAAGGGAAATTATGACGAAATACCCAATGAAAACTTGTGGGTATTGCCCGGAGGTTCAAGTAGGACCAAAGGGACACAAAATGAGAATGTGTAAGGCTCCAAAGCATCAGTTTCGTAATGGGCAGCATGCTTGGCAGGAAGCTACACGATGATTTGATTCCCCCAATTTATGTATCGCATGTGTGAGATCCAAATGTTACGAAATTAAAGAATGAGCTTAGAAAGTACTATGGTAAAGCCCCTGCAATGGTAGAATTGTGTGTTCAGGCAGGAGCATCTGTGCCTAAAGAATATGAGTCAATGATGAGGTTGGATGTTGCAATGCCTGCTTTGGAGGAAGCAGACATTGTTGCTGGAGTGTCGTCAACCGCCTTGATGGATGGTATTATAGTAATTTCGTAGGGACATGCTACAAAGATTGTCAGTTTCTCTGAGTCATCTTCATGATTCAAGATTGAGAGACATATTGTGGATATGGCAATCTGGCTAAACAGCTTGGAAGAAAATGTGCTCCTCTTTTAAGCACACTATGACCAGATAATATATGCTATTGTGTTTGAAAACGCTTAACATTTTTTAATAATATGATTATAATTGGATTGAAAAGTCCTTTTCGGGAAAGATGTCAATTTGTCAGTGTGAGGCATGAAAATTAGTGTTGCTTTCTCAATAAATCTTACAAAGAACGACAATATGAAATGCAAGGCCATAGAGCTGATTTCTGTCTGCGGGTATAGATCCAAGCAGTTTGATGCTGGATCTCATTAATAGTAGCATTGGCCAAATGGTTCATTGTGATAAGGTGCATTGAGTTGCTTTCTTTGAGACACAAAGGAAAAGTCTTTATGGAAAACAGGAAAAGCAGATCATATGCCTGTTTTACCATACAAGGAGTTTAAGGAATTACAGAAAATAGGTTTCCAGGAACAAGCATTTATTTATCTTGTCAGTAGACTGTACAAGAATGTTGTTTCTCTACAAGCCCTTGTTCTGCAAACATGTCCAAAATATACAATGGGAAGCAGCTGCAACTACTTTGCTTAAGAAGGGGACTCTGTAAACCGATCACTGTACTGTATAAGAGAGAAAAAATAACCATGCTAGTTGATTACACATCATTCTTCTTGATGCCATCCAGTATATGTACTATTATTGTGAGTTTTGGATTCTTTTTATTGTGTATAATTTAAATTTGACTATCACTTGATGCACAGCACTTCGTATGTTACATCACTTATCATGCCATGACCCAACATGAAGATTTTCAACAACTCTACTGCTGTTTTTGTTAATTTTTCATAAATTTGTTCTATGCTGCAACAATTATTTCAACAAAGTCCAATAGTATCCAATCTTAACAATTTCACTTATTCAATATCAATAGCAATAGAGCAATAGTAGATGGAACAATTAAGCAAATGCACAATAGCCAAGAGACAAGACGCAAATTTGGTCAATGACCAGGGCAAAAACCGCCGTGGGGAAAACCCTTGCAAATCTTCTTCTTATTAGATTGTCTTCAAATGTTCAGAGAGAGAGTACATCATCTATATCCACTATCTCAACAATGTAAAGTCAAATCTGTGCCAAAATGATGAAGAAAAGTCAAATCTAGTTTACTGTCAAATCTGTAAAATGTCAACAGCAGTTGACTGCCCTAACCAGTCAAGTCAACAGAAGTCAAATCATGGACAAATCTGCTCCAATCTAATTCGGTCAAAGCCCAGTCAATGTGGTCTCTTTTGCCAGTCAAGGATCAATCAAAACCAACGTTGCACGAAGCGGGGACACGGAAGCGTCATTTCCCAAAAATCTAGGAAGCAAAGAATCTCGGAAGCGTCTGCTCTCTCTCTCTCTCTCTCTCTCTCTCTCTCTATATATATATATATATATATATATAATATTTTTTTGAATATATATTAAAAAACATCCAAAATACCAAATTAGTTATAGAAGACATGAAAACATGCACATTTTTACATAAATCAAGATAGATATGGCATCCATTGTATATCAATGATTAATTATTCCAACCAGTGTTGTTAAAAGCGTGATTCAATCGCACTTTTTTGAAAAAATCGCGCGTTTTTCCCCAACGGGATTTAATCGCGATTTTTATTCCAAAAAATCGCGCATATTTTTTTTAGCGATTTTTTCCGAAAAAATCGCAGGCTGGCGGGGCAGCGCGATTTATAATGAAATATTGGTTTTCTTTTTGTCATTTGGACAGTGGGCGCGCGCGGAAGGAGGAGCAAGTGTTGGAGAGAGCAGGTGAAGAGGGTTTGTGACCGAATCTAAGTGCTTGGAGGACAAATTCAAGAGGAGACCACCGATTTCTCCATAGAAACGGTATGTAGATTAATTTCTTTTTTTGTTTTCATTGTTTAAAAACATTGTTTTCTATGTTTTTCATTGTTTTTGGTTGGGAAACTTCATATGAGCACCATTTTTCTTTTGTTTTCATTGTTTTTAAAAAAAAATTGTATTTCTTCATTGATTTGGGATGGGTCACTTGGTATGACTATGGGAACCAAAAAAAAAAAATTCATTTTTTTAAACATTGTTTATGTTTTTTTCTTTTCATTGTTTTTAGCATTTGCCATTTGGTTGGGTAACTTGGGTTTGGAACTTTGGATTTTGGAAATTTGTAACTTGTAATTTTGTAAATGGCAAATGCTAAATTGTAATCTTAAATTCATATTTCCTAATCCTTATAATATTTTCCCATAGGTTTGCAACTTCAAAGTTCAAAAACAAACATGCCAAGGAAATTGGATCCTTTCTGGGAAGATGGTGTGCCTCATGCTTCGAATGATAGACAAAACTTGAGTTGCAAGTTGTGTGGAAAGGAGATAAGCGAGGGGGTGTATAGGTTGAAGTATCACCTTGCACAAATCCCTGGACATGATGTGGGGCCTTGTACAAATACAAATGCTGAACTTATCCGAAGAGCCATGAGAGCATTGGGAGAATTAGAGCAGACTAGAGAGGCCAAAGAAAAACTCAAAAGGCAACTAAAAAGGTCAGCTGAAGGAAGTGGGCCAAGTGGCGCTGGTTCTACTGCAGCATCAGCGAATCCAGTAGCTGCATCATCATTTTTTGTTCCTCAAACCACACTTGGTTCACAGCCATCTATCGGTTCAATGCTAAAAAGAACCGAGAAAGAAGAAGTTGACAACTTGCTAGCAAAATTTCTCCTCTGGAGTGATATTCCTTTCAACATTGTAAGGAATAATCCATTTTTCCAACCTGCTGTTGATGCTATTGCCAGTGTTGGCCCGGGATACAAAATCCCTTCTTATCATGATTTCAGAGGCCAGATTCTTCAAAATCAAAAGCGTGACTGCACCCAAAGATTGGAGGATTTTAGGGCATCATGGGCAAAAACAGGATGCACTGTTATGTCAGATGGTTGGACTGACCGAAAGGGGAGAACCCTTTTAAACTTCTTGGTTAGTTGTCCCAAGGGGACTATGTTTATCAAATCTGTTGATGCATCTAATTAAATCAAAGATGCAAGAACTTTATGTGATTTGCTGGATGCGTTTATTTTGGAGGTGGGTGAACAGCATGTTGTCCAAGTCATAACGGACAATGCTGCAAATTATGTTGCTGCTGGTAGGATGCTTATGGACAGGCATCCTACTTTATTTTGGACACCTTGTGCTGCCCATTGTATTGATTTGATGTTAGAGGACATAGGGAAAATTCCCTTTGTCAAAGATATTGTTGACTCATCAAAAAGTATTACAAAATTTATATATAATCATACATCTGTGCTTAGCTTGATGAGAAAATTCACCAAGAACAAAGAGTTGGTGCGCCCCGCCATTACACAGTTTGCCACCAGTTTCATATCTCTTCAATCCCTTCTGAATTTTATGTGGGATGTGAAGAGAATGTTTCTTTCAGAGGAGTGGCGTGCTTTGACAATGAGCCGCAAAACCAGAAAGAGAGGCCGTATGCAGACTAGTTTCATACCAGGAAGACTTCTGGGCGGGAGTGCAGAAGGTGTGCACCATTACTGAACCTTTGGTAAAGGTTCTTCGGTTGGTTGATGGTGAGAAGCCCGCAATGGGCTATTTGTATGAAGCCATGGACAGGGCCAAAGAAGCCATTCGGGCCTACTATGATAACAAGGGAGATGATGGGTTTCAGAAACAACTCCTTCTATGGGGAGTGATTGATGAGCGATGGAACAACACACTCCATCATCCCATTCATGCTGCAGGCTTTTCCTGAACCCTGCATTTTCTTATGCATGTGGGTTTGATTTTGATGCTGAGATCATGGATGGATTCTTATCCTGTGTCCAAAAGATAGTGCGATCTCCAGAACAACGTATAGAGATCTCTAAACAAATTGAGACATATAGGATGGCAGGTGGCACATTTGGCTTTGAGATGGCTATCAATGATAGGATGATTAAAATGCCAGGTATTTTTTAGTTTGTAACTTTGTTTCAAATTTCATTGTCTCTTCAAATTCCATTTTTTTCTTATGTTTATTTAAAATTTTATTTGTAATTTTGTTGTAGATGCATGGTGGAAAATGTATGGTGGCAGGGTACCCCTTCTACAAAAGCTGGCCATTCGCATCCTCAGCCAAACATGTAGCTCCTCAGGATGTGAGCGCAACTGGAGTGTATTTGAAAAAATACACAACAAGAAGCGCAACAGGTTAACACTTAAACATTTAAAATATTGCAAATTTCCAAATAAATTTTTGAATTCATTAAACAATATTTTTTTAATTATAAATTATTATTTCATGATTTTTATACAGGTTGGAGTCCCAGCAACTTAATGATATGGTCTACGTCTAATACAATCTTCGATTGTGGGTGAGGCAACTTGAGGCGACACCTGATGTGGATGCCACCTCATTGGATGGGATTGACACCACTGCTGCATGGAGGGTCGAGGCCGAGAGGCCTCTCATGGAGTCTGCTGATGATTGGTTAGTGCAGGATGTAGTGGAAGGGGAGGAGGAGGAGGAGCAGGTGGAGGAGGAGGAGGAGGAGGAGGAACAGGAGGAGGAGGAACAGGAGGAGGAGGTGACACCGCTTGCCCGGGCTACCACTGCCACCAGTAGAGGACGTGGTCTACCTCCTATAGCTCCTACTTCTAGTTCTTCAGCTTCTAGAGCACATCAGACTCCACTGCCATCTCCACTAGCACGGGCACCAGCATTTACATCTAGAGGGAAAAGGAAAGTTGTGGCATTTTCTCGCAAGAGGGGCAGAGGAAATCAATAGGATTAGACTTTCATTTTATTGTATATGACATTATGACATGATGAGATACATTATCATATTTTTTGTTGATATTTTGAGGCTAAGTTGGGACTTAGGAGTCAGGACTTACTATTTAGGACATGATTCAATGTTATGTGTGATTTTAGCGCTAGATATGATATTAAACATCTTATATATTAGATTTTTTATCATATTATGTGTCAATGTATTTATTTTATGTTGTAGATGGTTTAGATATTAAAAAAAATGAATATTTTTGTACCAAACGATTATTTCCCGATTATTTCCGATAATTTCCCAATAATTCCGATTTTTTCCTCGCGCCGATATTATCTCGATAACGATCAATGCAACATTGGCGACAAACCCTCCTATGAGCGTTGTGCCTTAGGTGTACACTTTGGGCAACAACAAGTCTCAAACCTCAAGTCTTGATCTCCCCCTAGATCTTTCTTGGAGAGCCTTTAGCTTCTTTGATGCACTGAACCATTACTATGTCTCTCCTTGAAGTGACTCCCTTCCTATCAAGTGACTCCCTTCCTATCGAGACTCCTCCCATTGGTGAAGGTCTGTAAAGAGAAGGGGACTTTCACTGAGGTGACAATGGGTCATAGTACCATTGTTGTCACTTAGTCTAATAGTTGTCTCTTAGGTTTTCCCTTCCTTAGGGCCTTGCTAGATTATGTGGTAACAATCCCGATGCACCTATTTTGTTCCCCACATGGACCATCTCTCTGTGTATGCATACCTTCTTGGCCATGGCCATCATCCTTCTTGGCAGCCTCATAGTTCACAATGTATTTTTGCTCCCCAAAGCAATGCCCCACATCTCCAAGGTAGTAAAGGGGCTTGTTGCAACCTCCAAGTCAGGAGAAATTAGCTACAAGTTGAAGCACTCAAAACACCCTCCTAGAAGCAGCGTAACCAACTTTGGGGTACCTCCTAGAGTGTTGAAGTTTCTAAGTCTAACAGTTAGAAACCCTCCATGTACTTTCTGATTTATTCCTTCCTACTTGTTCTGATTAATTAACAAGTTATTTACCATGTAAATAGTAAATACTGAAAATAAACACAAGTACATGCTCAACACATTACAGATCATCAACTCAAGGAAACAGAAACAAGCACACAAATGACACCATTATTTTTGGACTAATGTCCCCGGAAAAACCCAATGCGGAAAAACTGGTGCAGCGATCTAAGGGTTTAATTTATTAAGCAGTTTTAGAATACAATCTAGGTGCCAAATCTGGCTCACCCAACAGAGAAAATTCTCAGCAGTAGTACCTCTCCTTTGGAGACAAATGCTCCGGCTAAAACCCCGAATAAACACTTTGGCAACTCCTCAGCTCCAATCTACCCCACGAAAACCCCAGCGTCAGCCTCTAGAGATTGTGTCTGGCTCTTCTACCCTCTGCGTCAGCTTTCCCAGCAGTTTCGGCAATTCTCGACAGCTCCGGCTTCTACCCTCTACGTCAGCTTTCCCAGCAGTTCCAACTGTTCCCTGCAGTTCCGGCTTCTGCGCTTTGCGTCATCTTTCCCAGCAGTTCCGGTTATTCCCGACAGTTCTGGCTTTTGCCCTCTGCGTCAACTTTATCGGCTGTTTCGACAGTTCCGGCTGTTCCCGGCAGTTCAGGCTTCTGCCCTCTGCGACAACTTTCACAGATGTTCCGACAATTCCAGCTATTCTCAGCAGTTCCAGCGTCTGCCCTCTATGTTAGCATTCCCGGCAGTTCCAGCTTCTGCCCTCTACGTCAACTTTCCCGGCTATTCCAGCAGTTCCCGGCAGTTCTGGCTATTCCCGACAGCTCCGGCTTTTGCCCTCTGCGTCAGCTTTCCCGGCTGCTGCGATGATCCTCCTAGCACTATCTCTACCTCTTTGCTTCTATATTCACTGCCCCTCAGCTGCAACTCCAAATCACTCTCTCAACTTTCTCGGCAAACCTAGCCCCAAAAAGTCGAAATCTTGATCTCTTGGTGTGTTCTCCAAGTGACCCTCAAGCCTCCTCTTATACTTTTCTCGATGACAAATCAACGACCGAGATTAAGTCCCTAATTAACGGCTAAGATTAGATCTAGCTTGATCCATGACTTTTGGACCATTCTAACACAGTTTTATATTAATTCACATTAATATTTTAAATTCCCTAAGTTTAGACTTAGGGACTCCATTAAAAATATTAATTATTTTAATATCTCCCAAACTGTTTAAGATCTGCCCAAACCCTTTCTAGACATTGGAGATCTCATGTGCCTTAGCCTCTCCACCAAATTTCGTGGCTAGAGCACATCCGATGCAACCCCAAATCAACACTCCCTCTTAGCGAGGACTGTGCTCTAGCAATACTCCATCATCGGTCCCTAATGCTAGACCTGCAGCCCATCATCTGCACTGCTACATCTCGTACTGCCACCCATGGCTCTGCCACTGCTACTGCTGCATCTGTACGACAGCTCCCTCTGCATCCGTGTTGCTGCCCATGGCCCTGCCACTACCACTGCTACGTTTGCACTGCATCCCCTCTTATCATGCTGCATCGTGCTGCCCATAGCACCGCCACTACTAACTGCTAGACTGCAACTCAGTTACTGAGAAGTAAGTAACTCATCTCCCAACTCTGACATCTCTATCAAGCTAGAGACACACCTAATGCTAAAGCTCTCTCTATAGCTGACAAGTGCTCCCTCTCTCACCTCTGTGTTGCTGAACCAACTCCCTGCATCTATCATCGTTGCACACCTCTCTATGCCATCTTGCACTGCTACAACACTCCCGTGCATCTCACACTGTTGCAGCCTGCTAGCCTCGCATTGTCCTGGGAATCCTGCATCATAGCTCTCTCTATCGCTCCATCCTCATCCGTGTCTACCGACATCCGCCAATCCTGCTACTCCTCTTCGGGGCTCCTGTAGCCAGGTATAATCCTAGAGGTTGGGTACCTCGAGGATCCTGCTACTCTTCGAGGCTCCTGTAGCCAGGTATAATCCTAGAGGTTGGGTACCTCGAGGATCCTGCCCCTCATCTTCTGTAGTCCTCTTGACTACAACTCGATGTCTCCCCATTTTCGCTCAACTGGTGTGTTTGCACTCATCGCATAGTCATCGTCTGTCTCCACTTCCTTTTCTGCCCTCGCTATCGCTGCCTTGGTTTCAAAAGCCTGTCCCTTGCTCTTCTTCCTCGGACACTGGGTCACATAATGACCCGGCTCCCCACAGTGGAAGAATTTGACCTTGGAGAAGTACTTCTTCTTTCGCTTTTCTTGCTTACCCTCAAATGCTAGGGCAGCATCCACCTCCTCCTCCTTCTTGATTCTGATCCCCTTGATGTTGCTTCCCGTCTCGGTCACCCTCCTGATCTCTTCTTGGTGGAGAATCGCCCACATTTCCTCCTAATCTGAAAGGGTTGCCCTGCCCAGTATGCTCTAGACAAACACCTCCCAGTCTTCTGAGACTGCATTCAGGGCTGTTCTCAGCATCAATTATGGATCTGGTGTGGCCCATATGGAAGTCAGATGATCTCAGATCTCCTTCAATCGACCAAGGAAGGTGTTGATCTGTTCTCCCTTCTGCATCTGGTATGATCGCAGCTAATTTTCTAGGAGCATCTTCCTCTGCACGGAAGTATGCTAATACAACTTGGTCATGGCCTTCCACATCTCCCGTGTCATATCCTTCTCGGCAATATGTGGTACTATATGATCCTTGACCTCGTCAAGAATGATACTCTTGGCCCTTGTCATTGCTTCCTCATACCTATCGTTGTCAACTGGGTCAACTGGGACTGCTATCGTCTTCTAGGCGAAGTGCTTGACACGATTTCTATCAAGTACGGATAAGATTATGGCTTTCCAGACTATGAAGTTTGAGGCTCCGTCCAGTCTGTCCTGGTCTCTTACTCTGTGTAATGCCATTCCGCTACTCTTCTACTTCCCTCCTGGAACTTCTCGATGTGACTCCCTTTGAGCCTCGATTTCCCTCCTGGAAATTCTTTCACTAATGTCGAGATGCCCCCTACTTTGATCGTCTGTGCAACCGCACCACTAATCCGGATTTCTCGGCTAGAAACCCTCGGTAGCAACTCCCTCCTCCTTGGCCTTGCCCTATTAGGTATTGTTCTGACAACAGTACCCCACCAGCATATGGCTCCTCCGAAGTATGCTCTCTCTACAACAAGCTCTCCTCACACAAACTCATGGAAACAATAATGATACAAAGATGTGCCTTCGTCCTCCTTTTAAGCAATTTGATCCATGCTATACCTAGCAAGTATAAACATAAAACACAAGTTCAGTTTGGCTTGTTAACTAAGTCGAACTGACTCTAACTTGTCCTTTCCTCAATTAGAAACTGAAGATCCCACTTGTCCTCTTCCAAATTTGAACTGGCACTTGGAGATCGACTTAGCTGACCCTCTAATCTCTGCACATGAATTTCCATGCTCCATGAACTCGTCCATGCTAAAAGAAAGACTGATCGTGGTCTATCCTGACTAAGGCACGAGTCAAGAAGACTTTCCACGCTACCATTTTCAACAAAACAAGTTTTAGAAACTCTTTCTTATATGGAACCCCTCTAAAATAGGGTCAAAATGTTACAGTGGTGTTCAAATTTTTTTGAAAAGTTGTATTAACCATTTCAGTAGATGTTTTGGTCATTTTGAATCTCTTACCAACTGTTTCAATTGATGTCTTGGTTACTAAAATGAAAAAACACATTAATTTAAAAAATAGAATTCTAACACTAATTTCTTACAATTCTGTTATAAAGAGAGGGCTTGGCACTTTCTTAATGGTAACTGTTGTTTTGGCTTTATTTCCAGCATTGAAAGTGGGTTTTCTGTATATTTTTTCCAACAAAAACGTCATTATGAAATCCAAGGGATGCTTTCACATATTTGTTGATGGCATCCATCACATAGACCAGTGCACATCACCTAAGGGATATTCAAACTAGAACCCTACCAAAATAAAACTAGCCAAATATCTAACAACAGTAACAACCAGTTGAGCTAATCCCTTGGGATTTTTTAATTGACCAGTACCTGAAGATGACCCTGTTAGAGTCAGTCTTGAGCCCTCCATCAGCGATCAAAACTCTTTGCATTTTTCATAGGTAGGTGTCTCATCAGTGTCAATTTTTACATCCCGTTAGGCATGCCATAACCCTGATGGAGGAGCTGATGTGTTTATACCCCTCTTGGCATTTGCTGGTTTAAGTCATTTCAGTCATTAAGCTCTTTCAAGCTGTCTTTCTTCTCTTGAGGTCAATTTCCTAGGTCTAGGGTTTTGGTCAAAAATGTTACAAGGTCATGTGTTTGAAAGTCAATGAGTGCTCAGCAAGCCAGAGGGCTGATTTTAAAGGTGTTTTTTCGCAAATTTCTATCTTGTACAGTTAATTTTCACCTTGGATTTAAAAACCCAGTTTTTAAAGCCAAGGTCATTTTTCAAATTTTTGTAAAAGTGGTGAAATTTCAAAAGGCTTCTAAGGACAGCATGTAACCCTGGCTCCCTTGCCAAGGTCCCTCAGATGATCTACCTGCAAAAAGAATCAAGCAAAAGCACTAAATCAGTCAATTTCAAGACAAAAGGAAACCAAAAAGACAATAGCATGTAAAGTTTAAAGGTGTTATGAAAAAACATTAGAAAGTGGGTTTGGGCATGAAATTTTTTCAAATGAAATTTATAAAGGCCCAAACTCCCTCCTTGCACTCTCATTGTGTATTCATAACCCTTGCAAGAGTGATTGGGCACACTTCCAAGTGAATTGAGGCAAAATCGGGCTAAGGACAGGTGCGCGACATGTCAAACTAGGCGCTCGACATGTTGGGATGCGCGCGACATGTCAGAGGGTCTCGCAGAGTGTAATTTTGCAATGCGCGCGACATGTTGGGAGGTGCACGACATGTTGGGTATGGTGCGCGACATGTCAGGCCCTCTTTGTAAAACTACCTGCAAAATCACCAAGGAGCCATAAATTGCCAAAATTTGTAAGCTAGGCCCTCAATCTTAAACAATTCTTGCTTGCCATGGTTAAAGGAAATCATGTTTGCATTCTCAAAGGCCTTCCTTTGCAAATGAAAAACTCCACTTTGATTTGGTTTAAAGTTGTCCAAATGGCAGTCCATGTCATCATTTAGATGAGTGTATCATGATTCATAGGGTTGTCATCATCATATTAGGTTTCATTGGGTCATGTTACACCTTATCCATGCTTCAGTTGTGCCTTGGCAAGTTCATTTCCCTCTCCTAGGGTTTTGAAGCCAATTTCTCTTGGACGGTCAAATCAATGGCAAAACTTGTTTCATGATGTTCATACACCTTCCCCTATCCTTAATGTACCTTATCAAGCACTTACCAACACTCAGATCACACAAAATCCTCATTTTCGCACAAACCCTAGTTTCTAGCTACAACCTGGCAATTTTCTAGGTTGGGCCTGTGTTTGCCCTTTTCGACCCCTTCCCCTCACTCAATTTCTGAGATTCCACTTTCCCCCTCTTCCTAACATCCCTCCCTACTCCCAAAAATTTCCTCAAAGAATTTAGAAGCCCCTTATCCCCTTCATTTCGCTTCATTTCGACCAAAACCCTTGTTTCACACATCGGGACAAGTCGCACTCAAATAATGTTCCAGAGAAATCAAAGATGAATTTTGGGAAACTGGGAGACGTTTTTGTCCAAAACATGCCAAGGAAGAAAAACCTCCTTCACTTTTTGCACAGGTGTCATGGTTTTAAAGAAATGTCAAAAATACCGGCGAGAATGAAGGTGCTCCAAGGACGGTTGGCCAAAGCACAAAAACGAAGAAAAACGCCTGATCCACTCCAAATTTTGGCCAAAGCCTCTTTGACTGAGCATGGTATTTGATTGGGGACTCCCAGTCCAAATTTCAAGAAATTTGGAGAAAATTTTGTCATTTGTGAATTTTTTGTGCCATTTACAAGTTTTTGCTCATTAGCACGTCTCACCTCCGGTGAGATGCGTCGTCCCGGAAACTCCATTTGACAAAAACTCAGCATTTCCAGATTTGTCATGCAAAGTTACATCTGCACATGGATGGACTTGAGATTTTGTCATGTTTTGGGTCTCCAAAAAGTCAAAAAACATGCAAAATTTGACTTTCTGCCACCTTTTTGAACTGCAGAAAGCTGTCTTGGGAGAATTGATTTTTTACATGGCAAATGAACTCCAAATCCAAAAATTCCAGTTGGGTTTGAAAGTAGACTCACAAACCTTTCCAACAAGCATACTCTTGCCCAAGTTGGCCACCTGCAAGTGCCCCAAACATGGCTCCAAAGGCACGCGACATGTTGGGCAGTTTTCACAGGAAATTCATCTTCAGTTCAGGAATTCGCCCAGCTTTTACCAGTTTTGACTTGAGATGGGATTTTTCACCCTCTTTGATGTAATTAATGTATTTTCGTTACCATGACACTCATTTACCTCTTCTAGAAGATTCATGCATGAAATAGCAAACATTTAATGAATGGATTGGTTTCCTAGTTTATAGAGGCAAGTTGTTTTGATTGCCTAGATTTTAGTGCTAAGTTTAGAAGTGGTTGAAACAGCTCCTAGAAGGATGAGCTCGACCCCTAGAGGCAGGGAAAGAGGTTAGATCATCTATATTATGTACTTTCATACTCATTTTCATGGTTGGACTCTTGAGGGAGAAGCTGTCATTGTATTATTTCACTGTATCTCTGCAATTTTTGGCTAAGGAAGACCAGGGTTTTGCAGTCCTCTTTGGGATTCTTGTGGACTCATGTGTTGATGGTGTGTTTCTCAATGTTCTTGTAATCTTTGTTATGTGATTCATTTCCTTTCTTTACTTCTGCACATTAAACAAATGAAGTGTTAAAGTAAGAATTCATGCTTGCCATGCTCTGCTTTTAAGTTTGTTTAATTTCAATGTTTTCTACTGTCTAAAGAGAATTCAAAGTTATTGTTTGCTCTCTTTAGCTCTCTTTCTTTCATTCCTGACCATCCACTTCAGTTAAAGGCATCAACACTGTCTCCTACCTCGCCCTAAGGAAACCCCTGCAGAAACTGTGTCCCATCCCCGCACCCAAAATTTCCCTCTCCTCAATTTGCCACCAAAAACCCAAAAAACCCCAAAATCAATCTTTCTGATCAGTTTACTAGCCTAATATCAGTGTTACCTTATTGGTCTTCTCATCTATTGGAGATTTTACGAGATAGACCGGAGAGAGCCTTCTCTTGCCCTGTAGGGCTAGCTACAAGGCTAAATGGTTTGATGTAGCCTTGAGGTTTACCTGTCTCAGCCTGAGGTGAAATTTCAAGCGCTAACACAAGGACTTCACAAGTTTGCATACTTTATGTTCATGTCCTTTCACAGCAAATCCTTCAGGCTGGGACATAAAAATATTATCTTTTAGATCTCCTTTCAAGAAAGCAATTTTTACATCCACTTGATGGACTTTCCAACTGTTCTGAGCTGCTAGTGCAAAGAGTGTCCGAATGGTAGCCCATTTTGCTGTGGGGGAAAAAGTCTCCTCATAATCGACCCCTTCCTTCTGTGCAAAACCTTTTGCCACAAGCCTAGCTTTGTGCTTGTCAAGTGAGCCATCAACTTTATACTTGTTCTTGTAGACCCACTTGCAGCCAAATGGTTTGGTTCCTAATGGAGGATCAACCAGCTTCCAAGTGCCGTTCTTTATGAGGGCATCATACTCCTTTTGCATCAATTCTTTCCATTCATCATGAGAAACAACTTCTTTGAAGGAAGTTGGTTCAAAATCTGTAGACAAGTTCAATTCACAATCATAAGAAACATCCATATCAACAGGTGAATTAGAGTCATCTACATCACCTCCATTTTGCCGGTTTAAATTTCTGGTTCCTTTCTTTCCAACTTCATCAGGATGAAAAATCTCAAGTGTCTTTGTCACCCACTTTTGGGGACCTTTCTCAGATGGTCTAGGCTACTCCGTTGATTGAGTTGGGACTGAATCAAGATTGAGTCTCCCAATTCTATCAATTACATCACTTAAAGCATCATCCATTGTTGGAGTTTCATGCGGGGGAGAGTGTTCTTCAGAAGGAGATTCCACATGTTGATCTAGTATAGGAATCCCCCCTTCAAGATGTGGAATCTGATTATCAAATTCTTGAAATGATTTTGCTTTTTCAAATCTATCCAGGCGATCAAGTTGCCGCTCAACAACATTGTCAGTTTTGGATGATTCAAGGAAAATTACATCTCTAGATACAACAAATTTCTTATTTACTTCATCATAGAGGCGGTATGCTTTAGAGGTGTTTGAATACCCCAGAAAGATACACTTACAACTTCTAGCACCAAGTTTGTTTCTATGTACCTTTGGTATCAAGGCATAACAGGTGGAACCAAAGACCCTGAGATGCTTTACCGAAGGGACATGTCCATACCACATTTCATATGGAGTCTTGTTTCTTATAGCATTATATGGACATCTATTCTTTATATATGCAACACATAGAGCAGCATCAACCCAAAATATTATCTTTACATTCTTGAAAAAGAGCATGGATCGTACCATATTTAAGATTGTCCTATTCATTCTTTCAGCTACACCATTCTGTTGCGGATTATAAGGCACAATTGTTTGATGTTTGATCCCATGTTGGCAAAGATAGTTTTCAAATTCATTTGATGTGTATTCTTTACCATTATCAGTGCGAATAGACCCAATATGAGATTGTGCATCATTTTCAATCCATTTATGAAAATTCTTGAATGTTTGAAAAGCATCAGATTTGTTCTTCAATAAATAAACCCAACACATTCTAGTGTAGTCATCAATAAATGTCATGATATATTTATTTCCATTTGCAGAAGGAACATGCATTGGACCACATAAATATGAATGAATGAGTTTAAGCTTCCTATGTGCTCTTGAATGTGAATCATGAAAAGACTGTTTTCTATGCTTTCCTAGAATGCAAGCATCACATTGCTTAAGTTTCCTAGGAATTGTAGGCAAACTAGAAACACCATTTTTCTTCAATAAGTGGAGATTGTCATAGTTGAAATGTCCAAATCTAGCATGCCATAATAAACTTGATGGAAGTGTACCTTCTTCATGATTACAAACACTTCCTTCTTCATGATTACAATTGTATGAGAAATGTTGTGCATGAGCAGAGTTTCCTTGCAGCTTGATAAGCCTTTCTTCTTCTATTCCCCTCATGACAATTGAGTGGTCAGATGATTTACTTACCTCAAGCTTGCCATCAAACATATGAATGGAGTGACCTTACTGGCAGATGTGGACCAGGAACAAGAAGTTTCTCTTCAGTTGTGGAAGATATAGAACATGATGTAGAAGAAAGTCTGGAAGACCAGGCAATTTAAGCCTGATTGTGCCAAGCCTTGATGGCTTGATTTTTGATTGATATCCAAAATATACTGCTCCATCAACATTGTCAGTGAAATCTTCAAAAAAATCTTTTCTATGAGTCATGTGGCAGGTTGCTCCTGAATCAAGCAACCAATTATTTTTCAAAGAATCAAGTGAAGCATTAAATAGATCTTCATTTACTCCAATGTTACATTGTGCCACAACATAGTGAGCGGATTCAGGTGCTTTACCTTTGTCTGTATCATCAGTTTTACCTTTCTGTTGGTTTCTTCTCTGCTCAATTTTGTCCCATGGTAGCTTGCATGTAGAGGCATCATGTGATCCATTTCTTTTGCAGCGAATACAATGTAAATCTGCCTTTTCTCCTTGAGAATGTCTGCCCCCCTTGCCTTTGAAATATCTTCCTCTTCCTCTTCGTCCACCTCTTCCTCTTGTAGAATCTTGAGCAGGATGCTTTTCTTTATGAGCAAGGCACACAACCTCTTCAGAAGATTCAGGGGCTGTCTTCTTTCTAAAAGCTTTCTCTCTTTCAGCAAACCTTTTCACAAGAGAGTGAAAGGTTATAGCTTTGAGATTTCCATTTGCTTGCAATGACTCAAGATAATTGGAGTAAGTAGGATAAAGTGCCTTGAGAAAAGCAATAAGAGGAATATCCAATTTAACCTTAGTGGATTTGACATCATGCATTATAGACTTTACTTCAGATGCAAGAGCAAGAGGATCATTATTTTGCAGTTCAAGAGTGAAGAGTTTAATCATGAGTTGAACAACTTCAAGTGCAGAATGTGAGTCATAGAGTTCTTTTAGCTTTTGTAAGGCTTCAAAGGCAGCTGAATATGACGAAATATGGAGAATCACCTCTTCATTTACAGATGCTATGATTAATGCATAAGCTTTGCTATTTTTTTTTCCCAAATGACGAGCTCTTTGTCTGAGGTAGGCTGAACTGGGTCATTGTCTCCGTCTCTGACACAAACTCCTTTCCACAACTCATTGAAAATGAGGGTGTGTTTTATCATCCGAGACCATTCAGGATAGTTCTCCTTGCCAGTGAGAACTATTCCCACCATGGATATGATTGAATGTGTTCTGTAGCAAAAAAAAAATTTTGCTGCAAAATTTTTATTCTTAATGGAAAAAAATATGTAGTTCTGGTGTGACTGGACATCAAACTCAAATGTCAATCCACATTCATCTGCACAATGTTAAAGTATAGAATATGGCAGTATACTAAGTCCAAAAATACTCTCAACAGCATAAAGCACTGCGTCCACCAAAAGGCTTTTGCATTATATACCATTTACACTGGTATAAATTTATCCTTGACCAAAACAAAGTAGGTGTAGGTCGGAATCATACAACTTTTGAAAAAAAAACAATCCAACTGATCACAAAGAAAAAGGGTGTTCAAACGCCAACACCGAGGAGTCCACGATCCCTTCCAAAACACACATTGTTTATATATATAAGCAACTATTTATCATTAATATCAACCATCAACTCCAGAGCTCATTAGTGCTCAATTTGCACGATGTTTTGTGAGTCGCTGCCAGTTTAAAAAAATGTAGAGTGACAAGTCACCACGTCTCCATGCATGAAAATAAGGTCATAGCACAGTAACCAGATTACAAAATCAATTATATCAGACCTACAACATCCATCTCAAGCTATAATTCCATGAACTAAACCAGCGATAAAGCTTCAACCTCAAACTATAATTTCATGCACAAAGACAAACAAAAGGCAGGAGCTCCAAGTCACCTTCTATGGTCATGTATCTAGTCTGGATGAAAAGCCGTGGGGATCACAATGGGCCCAAATCGTCCTCTTTTGTTGTGTTTCACACAATGATACCACTAATATGTATACACATCTTAATACACAACATGAAAATACACAGTAATACACAACGTTGTCCCTCACAACGTGAAAATACACAGTAATACACAACGTTGTCCCTCTCCAGGTTAATACATAGCGTTAAATCATGGAGCAGAGGTGTATTGGGTATACACAACGTTAAACACTGGAAGAGTTGAGTGATATTACACGAGTAATGGAGCAGACCAGCATTAAATCTCAGGCAGAGGCAACGCGGTATCAATCTGGAGTGTGGTGCTGTGAGGAGCAAGAGTGAATACCATAGAGTAGATAGGTATGTTAACGCATAGCGCCTCTTTTTTTTTTTATGAAATGCTCATGGAAAGTGCAGACAGCGCAGGTAAACAATGTCTAGACCTGGCAGCAACAATGAAGGGAGCAGGTCAGTATAAATGGAATATGGCAGATAGAATGCAGGCAGTATTAGACAGGCATACATGCACTCAGTGACTGGATTATATGGAGAGAAGAGGAGCAGACAAGAGAGTTACAAGGCACAAGAGCTAAAAAAAGGAGCTGGCTTTAATACCATGTCAGGCTAGGCAGTAACTCCATTGTGCAAAAACTGATTCGTATTGTCTATTCCATTAGGTAGGTCTGTTATATACATGAGGGAGAGACTGTTCAGTTCATCTCCCGATGACTGTTCATATTTCTCATTTATTTATTTACATATATTTACCTAATCACAAGGATTAGGTGTCAACAGAAGAGGTAGACCATCATGTCCGTAAAAGATTTTTGGAGACGAATAAGGTATAGCTTTTGCAGTGACAGATGTTGGAGGGCGACACCTTTTGAATATTGAAACTTAAAGTCCAGATGTTTAGGTAAATGAACTTCAGTCTCAAAGGGAGGTTCTTGAACAACTCGTGGTTAAAAGGTAGCCTTGGTTTGAACTGAGATGGGTTCTGGATCAACTCTAGATGGAGTTGTTTTAGATACATAAGTGTTTACCGCTACGCTAGGATCAGTTCCAATGTCCTCTTGTAACTGCGGAACTTCCTCTTTTAAGGCAGATGTACCATAAATAATCAGAGTAACTAGAGTCTTTGATGATGTTGAAACAAAAGTTTCAAATAAACTAGATGAGCTAGACTCAGTTAAACGAGACTGCTTTGTTCGGATTGGCTTCGCTTCCAAAGGAAAAGATAGTTGACTCACTAATCTCCGCGAACGACAGGGTTTTGATTGAATTTCTTCCATGATTGCAGATTACTTGATCAACTCAAAATTAATGGGAAAGTGATGTTATTCCAAATTCAATTAATTTTAATGATGCTTGGACACAACTTTGATTTTTCAGTTTGTAAGAGTCGAGAAAAAGCTAAAGATGACTCTATTCTCCTTCAATTTCTAATGAGTCTGAAAGGACAAGTGCTCAGATGGACCTTTTCTTTTAGAGAGTTGAAAAGGAATGAAAGTGACTACTCTGGAAAATCTAGACAAAGGGATTACCAAACCAGTCGCAACACTACAATATACACCTTGGTGATAAATTAAAGAGAAATTACCAAGGACTTATGTACACTAGTCAATCTTCCCAAATGTTGTGTTGAGTGCATTGCGATCAATAAGGCGGCAGACTCGGTTTCCTATGGACAAAGGATTTAAGCCTATTGTGGTCTCCCAATATATACGTGATGGTACGGGGAGCACAAGTCCGTGCTAGCACCTATCGTATCAAAGAGGAGGAATCACCCAACCTTAAATGAAAATGATAGCCACTAGTTTTAACGACACCAGAACACGTCACTAGCCTATACCTCTAGATATGTTGCGTTAAGTTCCAAAGCATTGTTAGGTTCATTGAAATTCATTTTAAAGTTGATCTTTCTTAGAGTTTGCCTTTCAATGGTTCACTGTGTAATGATGATCTGAAATTCCTAACATGCGATCTAAAATGATAAACAATCTTTTGTTTATTTATACAAAGAAAATCCTAGCTACTAGAGAAAGAAGATGAAAGTGCTTTTAAGAAAAGAGAAAAGAGCACACAATAGTGCATTTCCCTAAATCATCTTTTCGCACACAAACCATAAAATGATAAATGCCAATTCATGTATTTGTTTTCGCTTTCCTTAATATGAAAGATGCAAAAAGGAAAACTAAAAGCAACAAAGATCTAAAATATTTCACTCAAAATGACATTTTCGACAATTTTTCTTCAAAAAGAGAAAGGAAAACTCAAAACGACACTTTCAATTTTGAATAAAAATGATTTTGACACTTTGAATGTAAACAAATCAAATCAAATGCATCAAGAAAATTTTAATCGATTATCAAGGGAATGAAGAATTTACGACACTTCTCTTTTCGACAAAAAATGATAACTATGACACTTTTTGTATTAAAGCAACAAATTGACTAAAACAACTTTTCGACAAAGGATTGTAAATGAGGAAAAAATACACAAAAAAATTCACTAATCTTAATGTAATGGAGACTAATCTAAGCGATGCAAGTAAGATTTAGTGAAGAGGCACTGCTCATAAGCAACAAAACAACAAAAAAAAACTGAAAACAAATCAAAAACCTCAAGTCCTAGATGGGAACAATGAGTTCAATCAATCATTGCACCTGGGCTTCACAGAAAATAATATGCATTGCACTTTCTAGACTCGGGAGGTGGGATGCATACTGGAACACAGTGGAAGATAATGCGATGGTCCAGAGAGTGCAACTGAAAGAGGTTTTGGCTCAAATGTGGAACAATTTTCGATAAAATCAAGCTTGGTTTTGATGAACAATGATGAGAAAAGTATGATGGAATGTCTTGAGAGGTTACTGAGCTACCAAAAGGGCATCTAGATGTGCTTGCAAGTCAAATGTTTAATTCATAAACTAAACTAGAGATTGACTGAAGCAGGATTCATCTACTATGGAATTGCAGAGAAAGAGCAGTTCAAAATCTACCTGGCTAGCTTTAGACTCTGTCTATAGTTTATGGAATTGAACATAAAACAAACAATAAAAACAATAAAAAATTGTTCTTTCTAAGTGGAGTCGCCAATTTGTTTATGGGAAAATTTGTGTCTTGTCGAACGACTAACCCTCTAGGTTTGGCAGCTACCCTAGAAACAACAATTTAAAGCAATTCAATGATTTTTCCTATGTGTAACATATAAGAGAAAGATAGTGGAACCGACCTAGAACTTTCGCTTAATCCCTTGCTTGATCTCTTTCTCCTTTGGAAGATTCTGCAACTCTTCCCCGTATTTAACATGCTTGGAGAGTACATGCACTAGTACAACAACAAAGAACCGTTAAAGCATCATGATCTATTACAACATAAACATTACAGAATCAGATATAATGAACAAATGCTAGCATTCACAATTGCACAATCATATGGAAGAAAATTTGAAGAGCTTTATTAATAGAAAGGAGAATTACAACCGAGTTGTCTAATCCAGCACCATCCTCCCAGCTTCAATCCTTATTCATCTCATGAAATAGCAAGATCACACCAACAAGAATATAATGCTCTCTCCTCAAATGCAAACTATCAGCACTTACTTACAATTCATAAAATTCCAACCCCTTGTTCTTTTGGATTGGAGATCCATTTATAGATATTTGCAAGGGTGTGAGTCATCCATGGCATTTGATTAGTGTCATTCCACTTGTTACAATTGGTTCCATAAGAGAATGGAATTGGAGATGGTTTCCTAATTCCTTTGGTCATCCTTTGGCGAATTTAGAGAGGCAAGTGGCACAAGAGAAGTTTCTAGAAAATTCCATGAGCAACCAACTAACAAACTGTCCCGAAAATTTGTCCACCCTCACCTATCGCACCCTATAGAAGGCCTAAATAGTATGCATCGCACCCTGGCAGTGTACCACTCAATATGCATCACACTTTGCCAGTGGAGCAACTAATATGGTTCAATTTAGGCAATTTCTGGATGATTTCTGAGATGGAACTTTTGGGGAATGATGCACTCAGATGACTAAGTTCCTTTAGGGTATGAAACAAATCTTTTAGGGGTTAATGAGCCCTAATACATCGACATATAAGTTTGGGGTTGATGTGCCCAAATATGTCTATAACACCTCCCACCTATTCGTAATGATGATCATGCTATTCATTTTATTCTAGGAAGTGTTCCTCCAAACATCAGACCTTAGAAATATCCCTATGCCCAAAAGAGTGAAATTGAACGTATGGTTTCAAAAATGGTAGAGGATGGTATAATTCAACCTAGTCAAAGTTATTCCTATGCTCCAGTAGTATTGGTGCACAAGAAGAATGGATCATGGCGTATGTGTCCAAATTATAGGGAGCTCAGCAAGATCACATTTAATATAAATTTCCCATTCTTGTCATTCATGAATTATAATTACATGGAGAAATTTACTTCACCAAGATGGATCTTCATTTAGGATATCATCAAATTAGAATGAATACCGAAGAAATTCTCAAAACAACATTCAAAACTTATGAGGGTCATTATGAATAATTGGTCATGCCTTTTAGCCTTACTAATGCACCTTCCACATTTCAAGGTTTGATGAATTCCATTTTCAAACCATTTCTTAGTAAATATATTAGTATTTTTTGATGAATTACTAATCTACATCAAGTCTTGGAAGGATCATGTTCAACATGTTGACAGAGTGTTCAAACTATTGGAGGAGAAACAATTATATGCAAAACCTCCAAATGTTTCTTTGGTGTACAAGAGGTGGAATATTTGGGTCATATTGTATCTCATGAGGGTGTTAAGGTAAACCCTAAAAAAATTAAATCCATTAAGGAATGGAAAATCCCCACAACCATAAAGCATCTTTGATGATTTTTTGGGTTGACAGGGTAATATCGCAAGTTTGTTAAGAATTATGGGAGAATAACAATACATATAACAACATTACTGAAGAAAGATGCATTTTCTTGGACTCGAGAAACAACTAAGGCCTTTGAACATCTTAAAAATGCAATGTTCCAAGAACCAGTCTTAGCTATGCCATAATTCACAAAAACCTTTATTGTGGAATGTGATGCCTCAAGAAATGGAATTGGTGTTGTTTTAATGCGAGAAGGAAGACCCATTGCTTTTGAAAGTCGTTTAATCAAAGGAAAGTATTTACACAAACCCATTTATGAGAAGTAAATGTTGGCAATACTACATGCACTAAAGAAATGATGAAATTACCTAATGGGAAGACACTTCAAGTTAAAAATAGATCATGATAGTCTTGAATACTTTTTGGAACAAAGATTATCTTCAGAAGAGCAACAAAAATGGGTCAAAAAGATGTTTGGTTATGAATTTTAAAATCATCTACAAAAAAAGGGAAGCAAAATGCTGTTGTAGATGCACTCTCAAGAAATGATGAGGATGTGGAAGCATTTCTTTGTGCAATTTCTATTATCCAATATGATTGGATAACGAAAATGAGGGATGAATGGAAGAATGACGAAGAGATGTGGACACTCATTCAAAATTTGCAGCAAGATCACAGTACATATGATACATTTAGTTGGAAAAATGATTCATTATGGTACAAAGATCACTTATATCTTTGTAATAATTCCAAACTCAAGCAAAATATTCTTTTGGAGTTACACACCTCCCCCTTAGGAGGGCAGTCAGGATTTTTAAAAACTTATCGCAAGGTCAAGAAGGAATTTTTTTGGGATGGCCTTAAATCTGATATTCAGAGGTTTGTGGTAGAATGTTTGGTTTTCCAACAAAATAAAGTTGAGACAATTAAGACCCCGAATTTGTTACAACCTTTATCCATTCCAAGTCATCTTTAGGAGGAGGCGTCAACAAAGTTTTTCATAGGTTTACCCAAGTCTGAAGGAAAGAGCGTCATCATGTTGGTAGTTGATAGACTTACCAAGTATGCATAATTTTGTGCATTATCTCTTCCTTTTAAAGCCAATATAGTTGCCACAACATTTATGGAAAAAATTCAAAAGATAAATGGAAACCCAAAGATTATTGTAAGTGACAAAGAACCCATTTTCACTAGAAATTTTTGGTCAGAATTATTTTTTTTTGTCTTGGTACTCGATTAGCTCATAGCTCATCTTATCATCCTCAATCTGATGGGAAATCTGAGATAGTGAACAAATGTTTGGAGGGATATTTTTGTTGGTTTGTATCTGATAAAAAAACACAATGGGTTAAGTCATTACCTCTAGTTGAATGGTGGTATAACACTTCCTTCCATACTACAACGAAATGAACCCATTTTTGGAACTTTATATATATCATCCACCATCCATCACATCATCTCAAAGAGAAAATTCTAAGTTTCAAGCAGTGGAAGATCACATCAAGCATCAACAACAAGTTCTCCAACTATTAAAGGATAACATCACTCTGGTGAAAAAATGAATGAAACAACAGGAAAATCAACATTGCAGTGAAAGAAATTTTGATGTAGGAAACTAAGTATTTTTATGACTACAACCATACAAACAAATGTCCCTCAAGAAAGCTAAGAAGGATAATAAATTATCACCCAAGTACTATGTTCCTTACAAGGTGTTGCAAAAGATTGGTACTATGGCATACAAATTGGAGCTTCCAGCATCTTCCCAAGTACACGCAATTTTCCATGTTTCATGTTTAAAGAAGGTTATCAGTGACAAGCGCCCAATTCAAATAGTGTTTCCAAAACTTGATGAAGAAGGAAAAATCATATTTGAGCTAGAAGAAATCATGGAAACAAGAACCTAAAAACTATGGAATCGATTAATTTCAGATTATCTCATTAAATGGAAGAACTTATCTATTTAAGATTCCACATGGGAGGATGGGAATTTTATATAGAAGCATCCAAAACTACTCAAGCATTGAGGACAACACTTTTTTGAAGCAGAGGGGCATGTTAGGTCCCTATAATAATACTAGTGTATTCCCCTTATTGTTTTTGCTAGTGTAGCCCTCTATTGTTATTGTTGTGCCCAATAGAAGCCTACTATTGTTATTGTCATTCCCTTACATTATTATTGTTATGTAGGCTCTGATTATATTGTGACCCCTTAGACTTTATATATAAAAAGGAGGCATTATCATTTGTGTTGGGCATGGAATCCCCCCAAGGCATTTTTTGGGGCACAAAGCCATGTTTTGACCGAATCTTGTTGTAAATATCTGTGAAATGCGGGCGTGAGGTGCGAAAGTATGATAGAGTCACAAGGTTGTCTGCCTTAGTTTTGTAATGTAATGTCAGCTGGATAGACCTACCCATGGTCCGCGGACCATGGCATTGTATAAATAGAGTGAGGCTCTAAGTGTAAAAGGAGACTAATTAAGAATACAAGATGAGGATAAGAAGTTTGAGTGATTGAGTTGCAGTGTGAAGTGTGTCTTTGGGTTGTAGAGTAGGAGAAGGCTTTGCAACTGAGTGCATAGAGGCCTAGTAGCCCGTAGTTGAGTGCGTGAACCCCTACAGCTGAGTGCGCAGGGCGAGTCGAGTCTGTAATTAGGGAAAGAATCAATAAATAGAACTTTTGCTATAATTCTGTATATCTTTTCTTGGGTTAATGCATGATTGACATAATTTGCAATTATACTATTTATTTACTGCGTGCACTTGTATGACTATTTTATGTTGTTAAATATAACTTAAAGCACTAAAGTAGGCAAAGATAATTAACTTACATTAGAATATAAGAAAGGTCTTGGGTAATAACGCAGAGCACGACGCTCAACCCCTAGGTAGGGCTATGTGAAGGCAATATATCAGGCTGCGAGGAACGGGAAAGTGCGTGAAACAACTTGTGCGTAGGGACAAACCGTGGACTAGTTGAACTCATTAGACATCTCTAGGGTGTGGAAACTTGGTTCTCGCACCCTTCCCTACTACTTTAGGTGAGACCTCAGTCCGCGCTCCATGGAATGTTGCCGAAAGGGCCAGTAGTACTGGGATTTGTTTGGCTAATTAACTCCGAACCTGGGTCAGGCCCCAACAAGCCAACAAATGATTCCGTTGCTAGGACCAGGATCTACATAGAGATGTTTGATGTCGCATCACTGGAATCCAACAAAGAAAGGAATTGAAGAGTGGTTGGACAAAAAGATTCACGAGTTTGTGGTGCAGGAAAACAGGAGCCCACAACTATCAAAGGAAGAGGGGTTAGATTGCTACTTATATATGAAAATTCACGAAATTTTCTTTGCATACTTCCCCACTGACTTGTATGAGTGGATCACAAGGCTAGAAGATAGCCAAGGAAGGTGTAAACTTAACAAACCTATTGTGTGGACTCTGAAATTGGTGCGCAGACTAAAAACATTGGATGATAAGATTGCGCATGCTGTCGATCACTGGCTGGATCGAATCATAGGAGGATTCATAACTGAATTCGCGGTAGATACTTTAGTCAGCTATAGAGAGGTAGAACGATGCTTCCTCAAGGGACCGCGAGGTAAGTATGCTAAATCTTTGAACACTTGGATTAAAATACTACTGTGTGAAAAATGGGTTATGCGAATAAATTTATATTTGGGGCTACGTGGAGTGGGAGGATCTACAGAAACAAAGGTAGCACAAAAATAGAAACTAGCCCCTTGATTTCACCTCCATGCAGAGGTGAAGAAGAGCTTGTGAAGGTTTCACCAAGAAGTGCAATCAATCTAATAAAACAAATAATTCCGCGCATACCACCCATGCCCACACCACCACCAGCTTCACCATCTTCACCCCCAACTTTGCCCATACCACCTTCTCCACCATTGTAGAGTAGTATGGCCAGTGCGATAAAGCTACTAGTGTTCAAGGGACCAGTTTTAGTTTGTGATAAAAGCTGTATGGGAAGCATAGCATGTCACAGAAAACAATATCAAGAAGGCAATGTTGGTCAGTGCTTTGCAGGATCACGCACTGACCTGGTACATTAAGCATTCCAATGACAATCCGAATGCGGGGATAACGGATATCCAAGATGCGCTAAACAAGGAATTTAGTAGACCAAAATCAGAGGCACAATCGATCATTGGATTCAAGGAAATCACAATGCTACCAAGCGAAACCTTGTGGGAGCTAGACCAAAGATTGAAGTACACAATTCGCGAAGCAAACATGACCTTAACAGATGGGCAACATCACGAATGGTTTGTAGCCTTGTTAACACTGCATCCATGGAAAGCACTGTTGCAACAAAGACTAACCACTCAGGCTGAATCTTTGGAGGTTGTGATGAGATTGCATGAGACTCCGATACAAGATCCTAACTCGGGAGTCCAGCAGATTCACGTGCAGTTGAAGAACTTGTGCCTTGAGATATAGAGTTTGAAACAAGATAGGATGGCTCATCTAGAAGTGCACGACGTGGTATGGTGCCTAAAGTGCAAGGGCCAGGGACATGACAAGGGCTACTGCTCGGAGTTCGTGAATTACTTTGCGGGAGGAGGACCAATGTCATTGAGATCGGAGGCACAAGTAGGACCATGCGTGGTGCATGTATTGTGGTGTGCAATTTATCAGATAGGAGGGAATCATGCTACACATAACTGCCATCTATTACAGAAGTATATGTAGAATTCCCAACAGTTTTTCTGTAATTTCTGTAGGTCAGTAGGCCATGATGAGCATCCCTGTAGAAGTTATGAACTGATGATGGATCAGACTTTGACCTATAGAGTTTAGGCCAAAACACAGCCCCTCGATCAAAATACAGTAATGGTGCTCACTGGATTTCAGGGGCGTGGATGAGGCCGAGGTGGAATGGGACTGGGAAGAGGTTTAGGACAGTTGATATATTACAATTGCGGAGGATCGGGGCATTATGCCCGCGATTTTACAAATCCAACGAGACCATCATGCTTATATTGTACGTAGTTTGATCATGAGACGGAGGACTGTCCCACACTGATAGCAAGGTTGTGTGATAAAGGAGCACTCCAACCTCCCCCAACTCAGAACCTACAAATGATGAGGTCTAAGCTGCATGAGGAAGACCTGAATGTAAATATCATGCTCCAAAGTGGTATCTCGATAGGGGATGATAAAGCAGCCTGAAGAAAGTACCTGGGTTCACAAGGCTCCAACAAAGGAACCGGAATTTGATTTGGAGTGCGTTAAGGAGACATTCATGGAAGCTAAGAAGAGCTTCATTGATGCCTTCACTTCAGGAAGTAAAGACAGACTGGAGCCAGAAATGGACCCATCGATGCTCACTACATTCTTGGAGACATGCATGAAGCTGCTGCATGACAACAAAGCTGTGAAAGGGCTGCAAGAAATCATAACTAAATGTGCTGGGACCACACCAGGAGAACCGCGCGTAGTCCAGAAGCTCGGGAAGCACATGACACACACAGGAAGGGATATGAGATTGACCGCATAGATCGAGGAATATGAAATGGATCAAGTGATTCTGATCTAGGATTGGATGTGAAGGTCCTGCCAAAGCAGACATGGGAGTGCATGGGCAGGCCTGTGCTACAATGGTATCCTATCCAACTGTGAATGAAAAACCAGTAAAAGATCCTACCTATGGGAAGATTGCAGGGAATCACCGTAGATATCGAAGGTGTGAGTGCGCTAGCAGATTTCGAAGTGATAGAGATTGTTGATGACAACATTCCCTATCCCGCACTACTGGGAATAGATTTGGCTTGATATGGTGGATATTGGTGGCTACTTGCCAATTCCACTTGGACCCCCACCATTGCTTCTTTCATTTTTTCAATTTCCTTAATTATAGCATAGTTTATTATTTTTAGCAGTTTTTTGGGTCCTAAAGTCCCAGAGCCATTTGGAGGCCCTAAACAACGTTTTTTTGGAAATCTACCACCAACAATTTCCTATCTAAAATCATATTTTTTTATCATATTCCTTGGAGAGATCTTTCCAATGAGTTATCATGCACGTCAAACGGAGATAATATGACCAAGTCATGACCCCAGGAAGTTGGCTATCAAACTCACCCCAATGGGGCCCATAAACTCTTGGTGTTACATCTCCTTGGGTTTGGGCTTTGGCTGTTTAGGGTTTGATCTTATTGTTCAATAATAAAAAGGCCCTTGAGCCTCATTTTAAGGCAGTTCAGGGGCATGTAGCCACCACATCTCTTCTCAGAGATAAGCTACCATCTCCCTAGCCAATTTATTTCCATTTCTGTTTGTAAGCATATTTCAGTATTTTACATTAATGAAATGAATTATTATTTCCATTGCATCTCTGTGTTTATGGTTATCTCTGTAATTTGTTGTGTTCCTGTTTAAATCCGGATCAATGGTATTAGAGTGGTCTATGTTTTTTCTCTGTTTTTCTTTGCATGTCCCCAACGAGGTCGAGACATAAGGAGTTAGGGCATGAACTAGTTGAACCTTTGCAAGAACATCCTCGCAAATCCCAATGGCCTCCCATGGCAGATGGAAAGAAAGACAGGGGGAAGGAGATCCTATCAAAATCTTGCTCGAAGAAGCCCTCAAGCGACAAAGGAATGCAATTATGGACAACTTTGCTTAGATCCTTCAACAGCTACCCAGGGGCGACGCATCAACTTCCAACAGCTACTCTGGAAATGCCACACCGTTTAAGGTACAATTTAATTTTGAAATCCCCATATTCGAGGGTCAGATAGACGCAGATGCCGTCGATAAATGGTTAAATCTGCTAGAGGGTTATTTTTCTGTTCACGATTTTTCCAGTCGGGAAAAGATTATTTTCGCTCTTCTCAAAGCAGCCCCCCACGTTAAGGACTAGTGGGAAACCTACTACGAGCAGAAGGATGAAAGTACAGGCTCACTATTTTTCAGCTGTACCCAATTCGAATTCATTCCGGGATGCCATCAAGGAGTAGTACTACCCTGTTGAAAGCTATGAGGATCAATACGTAAAGTGGACCATGCTGCAACAGGGAAGGGACCAAGACCGGCCAGAGTTTACCAATATTTTCCATACCCTTCACACAAAGTTGTGTATCAAGGATTTAGAGTAGCATTTGGTACTCAAATATCATGGCTACCTGCATAAGTACATCCAGGAAGAAATAGAATTCCCGAACATCTCCTCACTCGACACTTTGGATCTGTGTTATAGACATTTTTGGGCACTTCAACCCCAATCATAAATGTCCATAAATTGAGGGTTCCTAAGTCCATAAAAGTGTTGCTTCACTACCTAAAGGAACAAGGTCAGTTGATTACATCATCTCCCAGAAGTTCTCCACTAAAACTGCTCAATATATTGGTCAAAACTGGACATACTGACCAGTGCAGTGGGTGCGTGCATTCACCTTCCAGTGTAAGGGCGATGCATACTGAATGGCCTCTATAGGGTGCGATGGTCAGGATGACAAATGGCAGGACAAAATGTTAGGTGGAGATCATGGATCTCCAGAGCTTCCCTCTGGCACTTCCTCTCGTTTTCGCCAAGGTGGTGATGGATCACCATTCTCAGTGGAAGAAGATCTATCAGAGGAAGGACACTAATCAAGACCCAGAAGATGACTCAGTCTCCTACATCATCTATATATGGTTCCTCATCTACAGATCCAGAGGTGGAATCTTGTATCTTGTAGAGAATGCTGTTGGTTTTTGGTGTTACATTTAGTGTTGGTGACTATGCTTTACTTGAGTCAGAAGCTTTCTAGCTGGGATGATGCTGGTCAGAAATTGTTGTAATCCTCTTTCTACTTATCTTAATAGCTATTCAAGTTTTCCTCCATATCTTGTTGTTACTATATATGATTTGTCTGGTTAACACACCTCTGTTCATGTATTTATGAATATTGGATCTTTTTTTCGTAGTAGTATGTTGTTGTGATTCGACAGGTGGCTTTTGAAGCTGGAAGAAGAAGAGCGGTGAAGCTCTACAGGAAGAGAGGAATCAAACAGAAATCAAGCGAATACTAAGGTTGGTCTCCTTGGTTCCACTCTTATCTATTTTCATAAAGGAAAACAAAAGTAGACTTTACTTGTTTGTTTCTAAGATAACTACCAGTCTTAGTGGGAATAGTAGCATCCAAGTGGACACTATTCCCGGTAACAATCTGCGAATCCGAAGCAAGGGAAAGGTGCCCCCAAATCACAAAACAAAGGAAAAAGCAAGGCGGTGCGGCCCAAGACAAACTGCCAAAGCTGCAAGCAAAGAACAATGTCGTGAAGATGAAAAAGGACACCGGAAAGTGGTGTGAGTTCCATAAAAGCTACACTCACAACACAAGTGAGTGTCAGGCCAAGCAGTCACTGGTGGCCGAGCTAAAGGTTTTAGAATCAAATGCATGTTCCGACTCTGATTCAGAACTCGACAAGGAGAATGAAAAAGGGAATCAGATTATCGACGCAGATCCCAACACCACTATTGCCACCACGAAGATCCAGAAGGAGGAACTCGAAGATCCAGAGGAGGAGGAGCATCTCTTCCTCTCCCAGAGGTGGGTAAAGGACTCCCCACTATAGTTCATTGTCGACAGCTAGAGCCAAAAGAAACTTATTTTGGCAGAGGTCATGAAATGACTGGGCTTACTAACCATAACACATCCACAACCGGACATCATCGGGTGGCTTCACCAAGGATGAGATCTTTGCGTGAGCTAGCAGTGTCACCTTCCATAGAACATCAAGCCCTTCATGGATGAGGTATTGTGTGACATTACTCCTCTTGAAGTTTGTGGTGTATTATTAGGACATCCATACTTGTGGAAGTGACATGATGTGTATGAATTAAGGCCCCATGCTATTATTGTTACTTTGGAAAATAAGTTGTACAGGATACTAGAGGTAGCACTGCCTACCACCATCTCTTTGGTTACTGCAAAACAATGCAGTAAGCTCATTTCCAAAATCAGGAAATTTGTTTTCCTGATGATATTCCCTCAAGGAAAGAAGAAGATAGTGGCCATGACCTCCAGATAGGGCCCCTCTACACGACAACTACAGATGGAAAAGTTCATGGAGGAGCAAGAGGACATCTTCACCTCCCCCGCAGGGGTTCCTCTACACTATCAGGTTAAGCACTCCATCGATCCGACCCCTGGTGTGCCACTTCCCAATGGACCAATATATCAGTGCTCTGTTCTAGAGAACAAAGAAATTAAGAGGCAGATTTAGGAGTTTCTACAGAAAGGTCACATCCGTCCAAGTTCATCACCCTGTGGAAGCCCGATCGTGTTGGTACAAAAGAAGGATGGGAATTGGAGACTCTGTATTGACTATTTGGCGCTAAACAAGATCACTGTCCGTAATAAGTACTCGATCCCATGGATTGATGACCTCCTGAACCAACTGAAGGGGGAAAAATATTTCAGCAAGATCAATTTGAAGTCAGGATATCACCAAGTACCAATCAAACCCTTCGATGTGTGGAAGACTGCCTTCAAAGCCAAGGAGGGCCTTTTCAAATGGTTGGTTATGCCTTTCAGATTGATGAATGCTCCTGCAACCTTCATGAGGCTAATGGATGACATCTTGCGGCCATTCTACCAACTCATTCGTAGTGGTATACTTGGATGACATCCTGATATTCAGCTAGAGTTGGGAAGAGCACCTCCACCACATTCGACAGGTTCTCCAAACACTGCGGCAACACAAGCTTATGTGCCAATTTGGAGAAATGCACTTTTGGCATGACCCAGGTTCAGTATCTGGGATACATTATTGATGAACAGGGGGTGCATGTGGATATAGCCAAGATCCAAGTCATTCAGGATTGGCCATCTCCAACCACTCTGACAGAGCTTCGCAGCTTTCTAGGTCTTGCCAACTTCTACTGCAGGTTCATGTTGGGATTTTCTCATATCACTTGGCCCCTGAGTCAAGTCACCATGGGAGGAGCGAAAGAAAATTATTTTGGTCTGAATCTCAATAGAAGGCATTCATAGAGTTGAAATATTGCCTTTGCTCAGCACTAATGCTCGCATTACCAGACTTGCAACAACCATTTGAGGTCAAGACAAATTCCTTTGACTATGCTATTGGAGTAATCCTTACTCAACATGGGCATCCAGTAACATATCACCATGAGACACTTTTAGACACAGTTCGGAAGTATCTCACTTGTGACAAAGAGATGTATTCCATTGTGCAGGCCTGCTAACAATGGAAGCATTACATTTCGGGAAAGGAAACATTCATCCACATAGACTGCTGACCCCTATAATTCATACAGACCCAAGGGAAATTGAAGAATGATCACCATCAAAAGTGGTCCACATACCTGCAACAGTTCCATTTGAATATAAAGTATAAGAAGGGAAACACAAATAATGTTGCAGATTGCCTCAGTCGACCACGGATCATGGCATTAACCACCGTGCTCAACTCTTGTGGGCATGAGACTTCTGATTGACCAATTCTCTACAAAAGTGACCCAGAATTTGGCCACACATACCAGACACTCTTGGAGGGTCAACATGTTCTAGATTTTCACCTCCAAGATTTCCTGTTATGCCTCTTGGGTCACCTTTGTGTTCCTTCAAGTGAGGGTGCCAAGATGATTTGGGAAGCACACTACAATCGGTCTACAGGGCATTTCAGGGTCAAGAAAATGGTGGCAATATTGCAGAAGTATTTCTATTGGCTAAATCTTCGACAAGATGTTGGGAAGTACATCAAATCATGTATTTCCTGTGCCATTTCCAAACCAACCATCAAGAAGTAAGGCCTCTATATCCTGCTGCCTACCCCTAGTCGACCTTGGGAATCCACCTCCATGGATTACATGTCAGGCCTTCCTTCCACTAAGCATGGAAATGACTGTGTTTTTGTGGTCGTTGACAGGTTCTCGAAGATGGTCATTATGGCGGCCTGCAAGAATAATATCACAACAGAAGCCACTACTAAACTCTTCTTTGAACGAGTTTGGGTACACTTTGGGATCTCATAGTCTATCATCTCAGGTTAGGACAATAGGTTCCTCAATACATTTTGGTCCAGTCTCTGGTCGGTGCTAGACACTAAACTCACCAAGTCCACAGCCTTCCATCCTCAAACTGATGGCCAGAAAGAGGTTGTCAATAGGATGATCGTACACATTCTGTGCATGTACAACTCAAAGCATCCATGCACATGGGACGAGAGCCTCCCCTATGTGTAGCACATCTACATCCAGGCTCTCCATAGCTCGACTGGCCACAACACTTTTTAGGTGGGCTTGGGATTCTAGCCACTATGTCCCATTGATGTGGCCATGCCATTTGCAGCTACTCACATAGATTCAGCTCATGTCCAGTCTGAAAAAAATAAGGAAAACAACTTCATTGAGCACATCCAACATATTCGCTAGTAGGTCCATGACATTCTGAAGAAATCAAATGCCAAGTACAAGTAGCGACATGAGCAACATCAAGTGCCACACAAGTTTCAGGTAGGCGACAAAGTCTAGTTGCCTTTGCAAAAGGAATGCCTTACCGGAGCCTATGGGAAACTTAGACCACTCCGATATGGTCCTTACACCATTACCAAGGCTATGGGAGACAATGCATTTGAGCTCAGCATTCCCCCATTCCTTAGCCTGTACCTAGTGTTCAATGTGGATTGCCTTCAGCCATATTTTCCACCATTACTAGACACATTTGACATTGCAAAACAACTCATGCCCACAGAGTTAAATCTAGATTGCATGGAACAAGCTGCAACTGATTGGATCATGGACACACAGATCAAGCACACTCACCAGAAGAATATCCAATTGTATTGAGTTGTCAAAGCAAGCCAACTCCTTCACCAGGGCAAGTGGCTCACTAAGGACCAAGTTCAACAGAAGTTCCCTCATCTCATGGAGGAACTCAACACAATGGGGAACATTGTGTTATAGGACAAATTGACCTCCTAATCAGCTTAGAGGAGAAAGACAAGATGACTGAAAGAATGACCATAGTTACAGGCCCAGAATCCACACTAGCGCTCTCTATACACTGACAACCTGCTTTATACAACTCGTTTACAAGCATAAAGGAGTGTTAGTCAACCTGCTAACTCTTGTTGTTAGACCACGGGGAGCAATAGTGAACTTTAGTGATGCTCAAGTGGTTATGCCAATGAATTTTCCATTATATATCTAGATATTATTTCCCTAAATTTGTGCAAGAAAAGTAGGGAAACTCCAAAAATCAAGATATTTGGAGAAATTCTATTCTGAGAATGAAGGCAAATGGAAAAAAGCTTGTAAACAAGGCAAGTTCATGGTTTTTGCCCAAATGAACTACAGGTGGAGCTTGGTAGCCCTAATTTGATTGCTATATAAGCAACAAGAGGGCCATTGCAAAGGGGTCAGAGCATTTAGAAGGATAGTACATGGTGCTATTGTGATATTGTCATATTCTTGAAGGAGCTAGCTGAAAGAAGGATAGAGAGATAGATGAAGAAGGGATAAGGGAGGATGATACAACAGGGTTGTTGTAATCACTCTTCTATTCTGAATATAGGACTGCAGCTATGTTCCCTACTCCAAAGTGTCGGTGATATTGTGCGTTTATTTGTTCATTTTGATGCTTGTTGTGTTGAGTAGATAAGTTATACATTTATACATGTTTGTTACATATTCTTGCATTAATTGTCAGAAGTGTATGCTGTGATTGGTTTGCTTTGTTCTTTTGTGTAGGAATCATCTTGGAGTTGGTTAGGAGGAGTTCTTCTTACTGCACGAAGATCCCCAAGCAAATCTAGAAAGAACCAAAGGTGACCCTCTTTCCATACTCTTTCGATATATGCATGATAGATGAACATGTGTGTAATAGGTAGCTTTTGCAGATAACCTTACGGTTTGTCGAAGGTCCTGGGAAGACTTTCGAGGGTAGTTTTCATCTCGTGCATTTTACTCCATAGCAGAACTGGTGACTCCGCTGGGGACTATACATTTAGTTCCTGGTTATCCGCACTCCTCTTAGATCTCTTCTCTCTTCTATGAGCTTCCCACTTCCTCATATCCTTCTATGATCCACCATCTAACTTGTTGCATCCTGCAAAGTTGCTTTCTCTTCAGAAACTGATCCCAAAAGCCCAATTTTTGAGCTCTTTCCCTCACTAACACAGGTTGCTGGTCTACACAGAGCTTTATAAAGGTCTTTGACTGTGCACAAGGAGTGTTAGTGGCCAAACTAAAGCTCTGTTTACACATAGACAGAGCATTAGTGACCCATTTCCATGTTTTTCAAGAGATTTTGTGGACCAAAATGGGGGGAAACTTGTCCCAAGGGCTAAATTAGGATCTACAATAGTATCATGCCAAGAAATTTGGTGTCTTAAAATTTATTTTTTAAGAAAATTCTTTAGTTTTCTCTCATAAAAGAATTTTTTGTTGAAATAAAAGCTGATAAACTATATATCTCCTTCTGTCAAATTAGTTGTAGGCTGCTTTGTTTTGGTTCAATAGTTGTTAGGGAATATTGAGAAAAGGAACTTTCGGTTATGCAAAGTGTTGAATGACTTTAGATGCACTGATGAATACATGAATATGTAAAATAATACATGTGTAGAATAAGACTTGTTTGCATAAGAAATTGTTTTTTTTTTTAAACATTGTTTTGCACAGTTTATTGAGTTGAGAGTCTCATCATATTCATACATCAACACCCCCTCCGAAGACAAATAAGAAAGTACACTAAAATTTACACTAAAATCAATCAGATACTCTTTTTTAGAGCAAACCAACATTAGATATATTAGGACCTTGGGATAAGAGAGTGAGTCAACTACCCAAGGTTGCAAATCAAACTAGTGTCGTTAAAGAGTGAAAAATCCTTCTGCACTGATATTACCAGGACCACTCCACTCACAACGGAGCAAAATACAAGACAACATCGGACTGTAATCGAAGGTAGCCTGCCTTCTTTTACAACTCCTTTGGGCATTCTGTGTAATGGGGGTCCCTTCAGGGATTTCGGAACTGAGTCGGGGACTCAGGTATCCTGCCCACATAGTGTGCTATCTATGACTATGTCCCCCCTTAGTAATGTCTGTGATTTTAGGTATCTCTAGTGGCCAATGCTTCTAGGTACTTACCTAAGGTGATTGGGATGGGTTGTCCTGGTACCTCAAACAGACGAACCTACTTTGTCTTCATTTTTTTGGAGGGTGCTCGTCTTCATGAGAGTACTTGGCCCCTCAATCTGAGGTTTAGGTGGAGCTCAAAAGTAACTGTAACCGTGCATTTGGCCATCCTTCTCTGTTACTCATTGAGATATTGGGTTTAATCTCTAGTAATTGGTGTTTATCAGACAAGGTAATTTCACTTTATTTATTGATTATCATTTTTAGTGTTGAGAACGCAACAAGATGATGGAGCTAAGTGGAAAGGAGTCGCCTTCACTAAGTGGGCCCGCAGGAAAATTATGGCGCAAAGTTTATTTTTAGACATATGGATCATGTCTATGAGTTGCAGGATGTTGTTTATGGATGATTGGTCAAGTTGGAAAAAATAGATGGACTTCTATTTTTAGACAACAACGGTGACACTGTCAAGTCTAAATATAGAGCAATCAAATATTATTAGCTCATAATAATATTTAGACTATAAAATTTATCTTTTTCTCTTGGAGAACCTCAGTTGGAGCTACATATGTGGCACATGCAGCTGACAGAAGGAATCATGTGGTTACCTATGGGTTGACTGAGCTATTGCATGCAGGACTTCAGTTAGAACTCAACTGGTTGAGTTTAGTGGAGCTGGAGGTGGAGTTGATGGAGTTGTGTTCAGTTTGACTTGGTTGAATTGGTTGTATTTAGTCTAACTGGCAAATAGACTAAGTGATGAGTTGTGTGAATTAGTTACTAATTAATTCACTAATTATTGACTCATAATGCAACGAAAGAATACATTAGTCAACTCAATGCATCTACATTTTAGTGGAGACAGGTGTTAGAGATTGATATTGCTATCAGTTGTGACTATAGTTGTGGATGAGATCTTGCACAATCAGTGGGATTGAGTTATGCCAACGAGAATTGTGGCCAAGAACAAATGATTATAGCCTGTGCTCATGTGATTTCCAGTGTGAGTGATTTTCCAAGGTTAAAAGAACTTGGAACGAGTTTGGTTATCCATTATTATTCTTGCAGGATTGTGCAGTGGAGGCAGGGAAGCAGCGAAGGAAATTTGGAGATCAGATCTGAGCTGTATTGTGTGTAACAGGTGGAGATAGTACTGAGTACTTGTGAGGAGTATTCTACTATGTTTGTTACATGTTCTCAATCATATAATATACAGATATTTTGGGATTTTCAGCGAGATTCTTTCCCCGGGATACATACTGTGTTGATATATGTGTTTGATGCTTCTATGTGCGCATATGTATGTTTCTGAATACTGCTAAATTGATGATAAACGTAGATGAGATTATGTATTATGCATGTATTCCGCAATAGTGTATAATCAGGATAATCTCAGTTGAACAAGTGTCATATTATTCATAAATTTCTATATGGTATCGGAGTAGTTGATTATCAAATCTACTATTCAGGAAGTGTTTACATCTTATTTCTTCAGGCAGAGTCTGTAATTGGGCCAGGTAGCCTCTGGATTCATCCTTCCTTTGGAAGGTGAGATATTTGGTGAGTTCCCATACATTTGATCTCTATACGAGAACTATTTTGTTCTCACGAATTTTAGATCGAAAGTAGTTGAGTTTTTCGCTGGTGGAATTCAAATTTGCAGCAGTGTTTTCTTGGTGTCAATGTTGAAATGTCTTTCAATGGATTGCGATTGGAGTATGCCCTTGAGGGCAACTCGAAATATATTGTATGGAAGGATAGGATGGAGGTGGTGTTAGATGATAATGGTTTGAAGGAGTTCATAGATGCAGATGTCCCAAAACCTACTGATGCTGCTCAAGTCGGGAATTGGAAAAAGAAGGCAGCAAAGTGTCGAAGGATTCTGTTGGAGGGTGTGAGGGATCACATTGTGTCTAGCCTCCATGGAAAGGCTTCTCCATTCTTGATGTGGAAAGCATTGAGAGATATATAACAAAGAAAGAGAGACCAGAGGAAGTTGGCACTCAAGGATAAACTCAGAAACATCAAATGCGAGAAGGGCGACAGTATGCCCAAGTATCTCACGAAGTTCACCCAATGTAGGGATGAGCTAGGAAGTTTGGGGGTGACTATCGATGATGAGGACTTGGTGAGCTTGGCTCTACTTGGTCTTATGAAGAGTTGGAATTCCTATCAGGACTCTATCAATGGTCAGGAGAAATTTCCAGGATGGGAGCGACTTTGGTCGGATCTTGTGCAAGAGGAGATCAGGCGGAATACCAGGGACAAATCTTCATCAAAGGCAACTGATGAAGAAAATTTCACTTTGGCTACCAAAGCAAAGAAGGGGAAGAACAAGAAAGCTTCTCATTTCGGTGCAAAAGGCAAGAAGCAGGACATGTCCAAGGTGAAGTGTTTTCACTGTCACCAGCGCGGACATTATGCCACAAATTGTCCGCAGAAAAAGAAGAACAAGCAAGCTACAAGATTTGCAGCAGGAGAGGCTCTAGCCTTGCAGTTTGAGCTTGATTTTTCATTGATCGCATGCTTGGTTTCAATTGTGATGGGATCGGTATGGTTCTTGAACAGTGGTGCATCTTTTCACATGACAGGAGATTGAGATTTGTTTTCAGATCTAGATGAGAAAGATCTTGGAGTGCACATCGAGATGGGTGATGATGGTAGATACAGTGCGACTAGTATCGGTACCATTTCCTTTGAGAGGGAGTCTGGTAAACCCTTTGTATTGAAGAAAGTCATGCATGTTCCAGGATTGAAGAAGAATCATATCTCTATGGCGATGTTAGAAGACAAGGGATATGATGTTGTTTTCAGCGAGGGAAAGGCTTTCATGCGCAACAAGGCAAATGGAGAAACCCGGAAGATAGGGGTTCGAGTGAGGAACCTTTATCAGTTGCATGTAGATAGATGTGCAACAATGGCATGCAAGGTAGAAGGATTGGTGAGCCGGGATGATGGTGACCTGTGGCACAGGAGATTGGATCACCTTCACCATGGAGCCTTGAAGATATTGCAGCAGATCACTACTGGGCTTCCTAAAGGCACTCTTGTGCAGTCAGATCAGTGCAAGGGGTGTACTTTGGGAAAGTTTGTGAAAGCCACATTTCATGAGAAGGATAGTCGTGCCATGACGATCCTTGAGAGAATTCACATAGACATGTGTGGACCTTTCTCAGTAGCTTCGACAACAAAACACAGGTATTATGTGATTTTTGTTGATGATTTTTCGTAAGTGCTGGATCTTCTTCATGCAGAAGAAGAGCGAGACATACTCAAAGTTCTGTGAGTTCAAAGCACTGGTCGAGAAGGAGTCAGGGAATAAGGTGAAGGCTCTCAAGAGTGATAATGGTGGTGAATACATCTCTAGCGAGTTCAAGGAATTTTGCAGTGCAGAAGGGATTCAAAGAGAGCTCATAGCTCCCCATAACCCACAACAGAACGGGGTTGCTGAGCGGAAGAATAGAACGATCGTGGGTGCTGCACGGGCGATGTTGCATGATCAAGGCCTACCCCTTCACTTGTGGGTGAAATCATGCAATACAACAATGTATGTGCAGAACCGTTGTCCTCACAGGATACTTGGCATGAGTACACCCGAGGAGGCTTATTTTGGTAAGAGGCCTGATATTTCTCATTTGAGGATTTTTGGTGCTAACGTTTACATGCATGTGACGAAGGATGCCATGAAGAAGTTGGAGCCAACCACAGAGGTTGGGATATTTGTGGGGTACAATGATACACCCCACAACTATCGTGTGTATTTGCCAGACAGTGGCGAAACTATTGTGCGACGGGATATAAAATTTTAGGAGGAGAAAGCCATGAAGTGTTCGCTTGAGAGGGAGCCACACTTGCATGCAGATGAGGAGCTATTAGTTTCTAAGGATGAGCTTCAGGACGTGGATGAGCCATAGGACGAAGTTCATGGAGTGGTAGAGACCACTCATGCAGCACCAACCATTAGAGGGTGAAAGTGCTTGACAGAAGCTGAGCGATTGGCTCAAGATGTAGTGAAAGTTGTAGGACCACCTACAGCCCAACAGGTAAAGACAGTCACCTGATCGATACACTGGATACATGGCTCTTATGAGCAAATGTGTCATGACTGAGCCATCCTCTTTCGAGGAAGCTGTGGAGTATCCCACATGGGTAGATGCCATGGTGGAAGAGTATGATTCGATTGTCAGAAACAGTGCATGGGAGATTGTCCCAAGACCGGAAGGGAAATTAGTGGTGGGTTTGAGATGGATCTACAAAGTTAAGCAAGCAGTTGACAAGAGTGTGGAGAAGTACAAGACAAGATTTGTTGCCTGAGGCTTTTCACTGATAGAGGGGATTGATTACGAGGAGACCTTTGCACCTGTCGCAAGGTATTCTTCCATACGGACGATTCTTGCTCTCTCAGCACAGATGGGATGGCACATTCATCAGATGGATGTGAAGATTGTGTTCCTCAATGGAATCGTTGAGGAGGAGGTGTACATTGAGCAGCTCAAAGGTTATGAGATCTTCAGCAGCGAGTCGCATGTGTGCAGGCTCAAGAGAGTGCTGTATGGGTTGAAACAAGCACCACATGCTTGGTACACACGAATAGACAACTATTTCACCAGACTTGGATTCTCCAGAAGTGAGGCGGATCCTAACCTATACCAGATTGTGGTGGAGGGTAAGTTTCTTATCATTGTACTGTATGTAGATGATTTGATTCTAACGAGTGATGAGCTGTTGATACTTTCATGCAAGGATGATCTTGCTAAGGAGTTTGAGATGAAGGACTTGGGCCTCCTTCATTATTTCCTGGGATTGGAAATCTGGCAGCACAGTGATGGAATTTTTGTTTCTCAGGGAAAGTATGCTCGGGAGATACTAGAGAAGTTCAACATGCATGGCTACAAGCCTGTTGATACTCCTATTCCTGGAGGTTGTGATCCGGATTTAAACAGGAACGCAACAAATTACAGAGATAACCATATACACAAATATGCAGCGGAAATAAT
>APFE031711891.1:0-23180 GCA_000404065.3 Pinus taeda
TTAATTAGAACTTCTCATAAAAAATTCTTAACTTGTGAGGTAGGATATCAAATTTCAACCCTACATAGAATGATATTGATTAATAATAAAATACCATTTTAGTTTTCCAACCCAGGAACATATTAAGGTTCTTAGGAAGCTTATAAAACAATTATGTACTTTAAGAGATCCTTGAAGAATTTGAGAAGGACAAAAAGAGCAAGTTGTTCCACATAAATGTCAGTTACTTTATGTATAGAGTTTCCAACATGATAGGAAACATGTATGTATAGAGTTTCTCTTTTGGGGTTTCTTCAATTATGTCAAGGATTAGCTCTCAAAATAACTAAACTATTGTAACAAATTTACTTCAAAAGAATTGAATAAGAAACACAATAATTCACAAAAATACAATCATAACACACATAAACACATTGAATTGTTTATTCCATCTAGTTCAATGTGAATTTAGACATGGAGATTTTCGACTAAAGATAAATATACTATTTCATTGAGACTTCAAGCCAACAACAACTTAACTCCATATTCTATTCTAGGAGAAAATCTTGTTGGAGAGAATCTCTCATATCCAACTAAGATTCAACAACCTCCACAATAATAGACAAGGCATATATGTGTAGATAATGAGGAATACTCATTAGGCACACCAACAATGACTATTGAAAAATAATAAACCAGCTAGCGAGCACTAGAGTCATATTTTCTAAGAAAACCAAGATTGTCATTCAATATTTCATAATTTAAGGTGCCGTGATTTTGCTTGTCGCAAACATGAAGCACAAAAGCTAATATTTGAAGTATACGACTCATAAAGTTTGTTTCAAATATCACTTTAAGACTAGGATGCCTCTAGAATAAAAAAATATAATATTAAACAATTTGTAAGGGTCCAAAGAACAATTTGGAGATAGCTAGTGAAATTTTAGAAAATTCCAATATGCTGATGATGATAAAGATAATGAAAAAAAGAACATCCATTAACACTTATATGATCTATCCTAACTTAAAAAATAAAAATAAAAAAATAATTGAGATTTTTAAATACATTGTTTCCTACCATAAACATCATATATTAAATGCTATAAAAGCATTTTTGGAAGTGAATATAAACATAAATATCAATTTTTTATAAGAAAATCAAGCCTAAAATATATCGCATTGTTTTCATAAAATTGAGTTTCAATTCTTGGTTCTATGAGATGTTCATAGGAGTGTAGGTGTTGAGTAGAATTTGAGATTCAAGTATTGATTCCCCGCTTTCCCGCCTCTGCGGAAAACTCTTGTACCAATGAGCAAATAGTTTGGGATAACACTTCAAATTGTCATTGAAGTCCACATAATGAAGACCAAAACGCCAAGTGTAACTACTCAAAACTTCAAAGTCATTTAAGTCCACATAATGAAGACCAAAACACCGAGTGTAACCACTCAAAACTTCAAAGTCATCTAGGAAAGACCATATAAAGTATCCACATATGTCTGACCCATTCCTGCCACAATGAATAAATTTTTTATGTCTGAGAGATATTCATCATTTCACAAATTCCTGCCACAATGAATAAATGTTTTATGTTTCAGAAATGGTATACCTTATTGCTGCAAGCACATACTGAAGGACCTCTTGATGGAGATCCATCTTGAATTGGTCATTCAAAGCCTCAGAAAGGGGAATAGAAGAATTATTAGGCTTTGAAAATCCTGTTCAGACATGAAAGCTGATATTGTAAGTCCAAAATAGATAATTAGATGGTCAATGAACAAAAATTTTAGCACCAATCTGCGTATATTTTCTTGAACCTGCATAAATCTTAAGTGTACAAAGAGCTCTCATTGAGGACCTGAAAACCTAACTTGTGGTAGAGGAATAACATAAGAAGAGTGCCCACCATTTTCATGCACAATAATAGGAATATTATGGGAATGGTCCTCAATATATTCAAGCACGTAGAACATAAGAAGAGTGCCCACCATTTTCATGCACAATAATAGGAATATTATGGGAACGGTCCTCAATATATTCAAGCACTACCTACATGCTTTGTGGTACAACTGGCATACCCAAAAATGATCTCTGCCACAAATTTCAGCATGAGGTAAATATTTTTTTGTCATGATATAAACATACTTAGAACATACTGTTTAAAATTTATAAAAAGTTTAGTCGAATTTTTGGATTCTATTTGTCTTTCAGTTTAGAATTATGTTTCTAAACTAAGGCATAGTTTAAATCCAAAATTTCTATCGAACTGTAAAAATCTACATACTCATATTTATAAAAAGCTCTTGCTAAAAAGAAAAAGAAAACATATGATTATAATAGGACATGTGATTCTTCAAAATCTTTTTACATCGACGCTGATGGGAATTCCATCTCGTTCCACTGCATTCATCAAGCAGTACAGAACAGCCATAAAATGTTCTTAATACCAATGTTCTTACAATGTATCACTTCTGAATTTAAAATAACATAAAAATTCAATGGATCAAAACCATTTTCCTTTATGATTTGAAGACAGTAATGTTATTCTTCATAGATTTAAGGAGGCCAAGTTGAAAGGCTGTTAGAAGATGAGATTTATTGAGTTAAATCTATTTGTGAGAATGACTCTCGTACCTGCAGTTCCAATGGACATATCTTGAGCATAGTCTCTTGACATAAGTTCACCTTTTCTTGGAACATCAAAACAATACCTAGTATCGTAGTGATTGACACCAATGAAGTCCAATGCCCCTTGTAACTTTTGAGCCTGTTCCTTTGTAAATGAAGGTAACCGAGAACCCACTATATTCCTCATGCTCCCTGGATAGTCTCCAGAAACAAATGGGTCTAAAAGCCTGGATTTTGCAAAAAGAAATTAATTCAGGGTGGTTGTTTGCCCCCAACCAAACAAAAGTACACCTATTTTCATCCACTTCAACAATATAGCTATTAATTATTTGAATCACTACGAAAACCACAACTGAAAAAGAGGAGAAATAACAATTGGTGAGACTGCTCTATGGTACTCAAGGTTCTGGAAACATAAGTTAACTTGAAAATTCATTGTTAAAGAAATCACTCGCCAGCCCACCATAAAATCATTTGCTCTTTGAGTAGCAGCCACATCTGTGGATTTATTGGTAAGAGGTATCATCCAATGCACTAAAATTACTACAAAAGCCCCAACTGAAAAAGAGGAGAAATAACAATTGGTGAGACTGCTCTATGGTACTCAAGGTTCTGGAAACATAAGTTAACTTGAAAATTCATTGTTAAAGAAATCACTCACTAGCCACCATAAAATCATTTACTCTTTGAGTAGCAGCCACATCTGTGGATTTACTGGTAAGAGGTATCATCCAATGTACTAAAATTACTAATCCAATCCAGGCCTTTTGCTTTTCCTGCATTCATCAAGAAATTTATAAAATCTCATAGAATGAATGGAGATGAACATAGATCAGAGAGGAAAAGAACCCAATAGGTTTTCCTGTACAACTCCACAACAGCTATATGTGATAGCAAAACATGGTGACCAACAATATATGGCTCAACAGTTGAGTTTCCAGCAGTACAATTTCCAAATGGTTGGGAACATCTTTGAGGTGGGAAAACGCCATCATCATATCCTGCAGTGCCAAAAACATTGGGCTCATTGAAAGTGGACCAATATTTCACTCAATCACCAAAATTTCTGAAACACACATCTACATAACCTTTAAAATCCTCCCTGCATAAGTTCGAAGTAGATTAGAGAACTCTACTTCTCTAACCATAAGATTATTAATGCACCAATAAATTGATGCTTTGACTTGTGTGTCAACCCACATGGGAAGAAAAACAAGAACAGGAGATGAAATAAGATGTTTACACAATCTGTGGATTTAAGAAACCTCCATAGGAATCTTACAGAGCTTAGGGTAGATCAAAGTGGTACCATGTCACATGTGGTTGAATACCTGAGACATGCATTGTGAAACGATTAACAGTTTTGAGGATGATAGTCACAGGAATAAAAACAAAGTAGAGAGACAAGTTTGTCAATAAATACTACCATGGGACAAAAGCTCATTTATGAGGTTATTATAGTACTCAACACCTTTTGGGTCGATGGGTCCTTCACCATCTGCATCAATATATGTGAAATAGTTATTTCCTACCATTGTCCATTGAGTGTTTACTAAATTCTTAGGATTAAACATGTGGTCAGAGCTCAAACATAAATATACCAGGAATAAGCCTGGGCCATGAGATTGAAAATCTAAAGGAATCTACTCCCATCGTAGACATTAGATCAATATCCTCCTTCAAAACCCACATGAAATTTTGCATCAGGTTGATACCCAAATCATCTAGGAGTTTAACTATTGATAAATTAGTATGAAAACAACAATAATGGGGTTGGACATGCACATAAAGCTTGAGGATGGCTTACAAGTAGCCACTGCATATAGGTTGTCCTAGTGACATTTATTGTTCTTAGATTTGTAGATAATAATACCTTATAACGATGGTATTGATCAAAAGCTACATCTCCCTTACCTCCATCCATAGTAATCCCGGACAATACAGTTAAAACAAACAATAGCTCACTTCTAGCCTTGGCCTTGAAAGTCCCAAAGTAAAGTAAGCAACTGGGTAGAATGCAAATGAAGGGATGAATGAAGATATGTGATGAAACAAACCTTCCCTGTGAGTGAAAGTGTCAAAGATGCTTGGCTTCCGGCCATATTCTGCTGCAGCTCCTTCATATTGTAGAAAACCAATTGTTATTTTGCAAAGAAACACGCTAGACATTATTCCATATGGGCACAAACTGGAATTGACTAACAGAGACCAATTAACATTTCACATTTGTAGCTTTGCTAACTGTTTATGTTCTATAAATAATGATAAAATGATAACCTTACAGAAAAAGAAGACATCACTTTTTAGGGTGCGTTATTTGTATTTACACAATTGATTTTTTTATTCGATCAGCTATGCTATTCTCTATGCTTTTGCTGGGTTCCTTCATCGCCACCATCATTGGGAAATTCATTTCCCTCTTGAATTATGAAACGAGTAGCAATTCCCAATTGATCTCACACTACCACCACAAAGAAGGTAGCAATCCTGATATACAAATCGAACCAGCCATCCTATCAAGCAATCCATGTAGTTCTCAATCTATAGCTTTGATAACCCAAAACTCAAATCTTTTATATCTAATATACACAGAAATTTTCACATTAATATGTCTGGCTCTCATTCTAAGATCTTTACAGATCTGATACAGAGGTAAACCAGATTTTTCATACAATGACAAACAATATTAGCAAGTCTTGGAGACTTTCTTATGTAATGTCTCCTCCTTATTTGATATTGTTTCTTTAGTATGGTTTGATACAGAAACTTAATTGTAGATATGGGTCTCCTGATCTCTTGCAAACATTCTGATCTGATGATTGTTATAGCTATGCATCCCATAAATACTATGGAGATTTTAACTACAAACCTTCTGATTGAATATAGGAATATTATCATACAAGTTTCTGCTCTTATGTAGAAATTGGAAGTATAAGCCTTCTCATCTTTACGAAGGCTTTTGTATGAACAACTTGTCTACTCCTCTATAAACAATAATATACAATAGTGAAATGCTACAAGTTTTGATGAATAAAGGCCTGAAGCCATAGACAGTTTCTTTACACCTAATACACTGATTGTATATACCTATTGCTCTACACAAAATATAGTAAGTTGCTACTGCTCATTCCATGCACAAATTATGACAATTTTCATGTATACCATAGAAACTATTATACCGATCAGTTGTAGAAATAACAATCTATTTTGAGTTAGTATCCAGAAAATTTTGACGTATACCAATCTTAGTCCTGTTGAAAAGAATTCGAAATCTCTGTGATGAGAAGTTGCTTAGGTGGTCCAGTGCATGTTCTGAATGTAGGAAAGTCTGAAATTCTGTTGACTGTCATTTAATGTGCTTAGGAAGTTTTGCTTTTGGAAAGTTTGATTCCGCTGCATTGAATTAAACAAGGCTGAAACATTATTGTGGACGTTGTAGCTGTGGTTGTTCAAATTGCTTCATATGTTCTCATAACAGTGAGGTCAAATAGTCTTCACATAATCTCCATAGCATTAGGACTGACATGGTTTGATCAATAGATAAATATCTCTAAAGGAATCCCTACCAAGTTCAAGGGCACAGTCTGCCAAGCATTTTCTGCTACTCTCTCGTCCTTGCACTGTTGTCAATGCTTCTGGAATAGAAAAATATTTCAAAATTCATCCTCAAATTTTGAAAAAACCATTATTAATCAAATGCACCTAAAAGACCATAACGAAATACCATTATTAATCAAATTATCCTAAGAGACCATAACAAAATCCATGTAGCTAATGGTTGAATTTACTTTTGCACCATTTTGAACAGTGATATTGGCAGGCCTGTTTCTCTCGATTGTTGTGCAATGAGGGATCTAACTTTGCTGCCACCTAACCATGGATGCAGAGAATCTAATCAAGATAAATGCCCAGGTTCTTCATTTTACTACCCAATACCCACTATTCACAAATCTACCACCGAATTTTCCAGACTAAGGAATAATTGAAATTCTCGGCTTAAAGAAAGGCAGATGCTGCATGGTTAACCTCTTTCTCAATGATTACTGGCGCTCCATATTCATAAGCTGCCTGCTATTAGATAAAAAAGAAAAAAGAAAAAAACTGAACCTAGATTTACAGGAATGGAGGATGTATGTCACTTCACATCGTTGCATGAAATTTTTAAAATCAAATCAATTCCCCATTTATTGAGCCAATCTTATTTGTAACCAGCAATCAGAGGGATAGACACAAAGAATTTTCAGATAAATATACTATGCGTTACTTGTGTCGCCTCATCATTCAATTGCTGGAACACTACACTCGCTGTACATTCCTTCAACCTGTTTAAACCTTATTTTAACTTGCAGAGTTGTAACCTGTAGAATTGAGATAAAAACGAACGTCAACAATTAATATAGAACAACAAACCTGGAGCTAAGGGGTTTGCCATGGTAGAATTAGCACTACCAATTTTGTTGATCCTTTGTTAATATGGAATCAATAGAATTTTCATCAGAGTAGACTACTTGGATCCAAAACACCCAAAAGAATATAATAAACCCTGAACACGTCAAATATAAATGAGGAGCACAATTCCTAAGAAGAATAATGATAAGATGTACTATGACTCCTCAGATACTAGGAGAATAACTCTTGATACCCAAAAGATTGCAATATCAAATGATCATAAACAATTGTGCATGTCAATGATCATAATAATATCATATATTTACACCAAATATATACTAATTCTCAGCCATTACTAGTGTAGTTCCAGTTCCAAGACTCCTTAAATTCACTGGAGGGCCATAACAATTACCTCCCTTCTAGGAATGCTTCATTCCGAAAGCATAAGATCCAAATTACTCAAAAAAGTATGACAAGCATTGACAGACAAATATAGATGGAGAGTACAACTCCCAAGAATAATAATAATGATAACTTACAGAACAATTTCTAAGATACTAAGAGAATATAACCCCTAATAAGTTATAACCCAAAATATCATAATTTTATTAGATAGTATAGAACAGTGAATATGAATTGACTATAATAATCTCCTACATATACTAATTCTCAGCCATTACTCACATAGACCAAATTCCCAAGGATATCTACTGTTTTCTTATACAAGTGACCCTTATTTTTGCTAGAAGACCATAACATAGACCCGGCTTAATATATTCTAGTGGTTTAATGATTAACATAAACATTGAGTTTACAAATAATGACAGCCACAAAATACTAAATGTTTTATCAAACATGCAGGAGAGGTATTTCTGCTGTCAAATCAAAACATAATTGGAGGTGACAATGCCAAACAGATAGAAATAAATGGTTTGAAAACTCAGTACAGTTGAATGGAAATGGAATCAAACAACAAGCATTCAAAATATTTCCTGGAATTCTTATTGTAAGGTCAAACAGAACACATTCAAGTGTGAACCCCTTACAACTACAATAACTAATTTGGATAATAGCAATTAACCTACCAATAAGAAATGTAAAAAACAATTAGGTTGCCTACAAATAGTTAACTAGGTAAATAAGAATCGTTCAAGATCCACAACAGAACTAAAACGAAAATGGTGAAGCCCCTGCTGAACAAGGGAAATTACAAGCAAGTCCTTAATAAAGCTGAAACCACAAGTAAATTGCAGGGCTCTAGAATTGTTAAAAGATTCTCCAAGGAATTAGAACAACCATTGTACCTATTTATCTTTTTGTAAGTCTATAATGCCTATATTTATTTCGTAAAGGGGACATGCTTGGACACAGAGTCCCAATCTTGAAGGATATCCTCAACATCCTGGACATGGGGAATAATTTCGTCTGCAATTGATAGGGTGACAATCGTCAAAGCCTCTCTTAAATTGTGGCATATATGAACTGTCTTCATCCTTTATTCCCTAACAACGTAATTCTTCCCATGTAATTTATGGTAGTCAGAAAGAATTCCTCCTTGTGTAAGTCTTGCCATAACTGCTCCTTCCTATACGCATATTAGTTTTAATAAACTCTCAACCCTGTGTGTCGGTTTCAACTCTTTGGAGAAAAGAAAGGACAGAGAATCTAGTCCTAACTTCAAACACCAAGACCCAGTTTTTGTTGGTTGTACTGTGAGAGCATTTAATGAACTGTTTCACCCTGTCAACCAGAGGTTTCAGTGTGTGACCAACAAAGCAAACAACACTTTCCATTTAATATATTTACTCTCTTATCATACCAACAATCTTCCAATGCTACAAACAGCAATGACTTTATCCAATCAACAGCATGAAAATAACATATACGATACCTCCATATTTTTCCTCTTTGTTTTCTTGATGATAAAGTTTTAAGAATACTGTGAATCTGAAGATATGACCTGCTGCCTCCAGATAGCAGTAAACATGAATAGCATCCAAGGATAGGAGCAACAACGAACTCTACCATCAACTTTTTCCTCTTTGTTTTTTTGATGATCAAGTTTTAAGAATACCTAGAATCTGAAGAGACAACCTGTTGCCTTCAGATAACAGCAAACATCAATAGTAGTCATTGGATAGGAGCAACAATGAACTTGTGTAATCAGCATCTGGTCACAAAAGCGTCCAGAAAACAAACCAAAATGATGATTTTTCAGCAGAAATGTATTCTTATTACCATTAACTGCTTCTTCATGATGGCAGCAACATCATCTTCTGGAGTGGTCTCTTCAATGTTTCATATTCTAAAGCAAAAATGGTTCCCTAGTTATTTTAACTTTTCATAAAAATGCAGCAAATTTAGCAGAAGTGGCAGATTCAATAGCAGTGGTAAGGAACTTCAAATCCAGAGAAATGCTTTGTGTGACATCATCAAATTCTACACCTGGAAGGCCTTTTCTTCAAAATTTTGCAATGAACAACCACAAAATCAGCAGCCACACCAATTGGAAAACCACACAAGTATCCAACAGATGCAAAATAGTTGTAGTAAACACAATTTATCCAGCACATAAAAAACGCAATGTCACCTCAGCATTCTTAAAGCATCATTTCATCTGTTCATTATACTATTAATCTATTCATCTGTGCAACTTACAAAATGACAGTACGATTTCCAAGCATCATAATGGCAATAAAAATACAAACAACTGCAATAATTTAATGGAAAAGCAATGTTAGTGTCTGCAATAAATTAAGCCATGCAATTCTTCTTAACTCAAATGTACAGCTCAAACATATCATTATTGATGTTGTTGCGCCAATCTTCAATATGATAGCTCCAATAAATGCCACTGATAGGCTGACAAAAGGTCTGCACATCATGACAATCAACTACAGAAGATTTTTGTTGGAAATGATATCTCTATCATTGTGTAGCTGTGATACCACATTGATTTTGAGCATGAAGGTTTTCACAATGAGTAATAAATGTACTGTGATTTTCTGAAATGTGTTTTAACAATTAGCCTTCCATTTCTTCATCTTCGTGCTCATTATCCTCGAGTGTAAGATCACCAAGAAGCTCATCCAAAGGTACAAAAGGAACATCTTCACCATCTGTCATAGACGTTGTAGCCGCTCGCTGATAATTTTCATTTCTGTACAATTCAATCTTGGATTGCATCTCCTGGTCTTCCTCCAGTTTATCCCAAAACTTTTCATAGTCCTCCCATTCCTTCGCATCCTCCATTCTGCCTCTGGAAGATGGTTCAACCTCCATGGGCAATGTCTTAAGCTTCCAAGGCCTAGGCTTGCCCCGCTTCTTCTGGCGCTTCTCTTCATAAATTTTCTTCACCAAAACCACATCTGGAAGATTAAGTCCTTTGTATTTATCTAAATCCACATCATTAGTATTGGAACCATAGAGATCAAAACCAAGAGCATAGTCACCAGGACTCAAAAGATGGCCCAGATGAGTTTTCACTATAAAAATAGTGTCATTCTTTCCAAAGTCTAAAACACGGGCTACCTTTGCCTCTGCCAATGAATACTTGATACCACGCACAGTAGTCAAACCCATCTCAACTTCAATATCCAATACAATATATTCATCTAACTGTCGGTTTGAAAGGAGAGGCTTAAAAGGAACCCTCCAATACTGATTCGCGTCCATAAAAGCGTGCCTCGAAGTAAATGGTTCAAGCAGCATAATATGGGTACTCACTTTTGTGCACAGAACAAGGGGACCTAAGTTACCCAAGTTTGTCGCAACCTTTGGAGGGAGGAAAATCAAATCCTCCTTGCAAATAGGGCAGATCTGAATAGAGAAAGTGTACTTATAATTGTATGTATCGCTCTTTGAATCTTGAGACACAAGTTGTTTGTCATTGCGATTCAAAATAGGCACCACATTGCCCAAAAAGCTCACAAACCTGACTGCATGACTTCTATTAGCAAAGAACTCAGTGTGTCCTCAGGCTGCCTTTCGTCCAGACCATGTCACGTGCCGAGTTATGGCCTACTGTGTCATGGGTGCTACTGCAGCCCTCCTGATCTATGCTCTCGGGCTTCTGTATTGTTTGTGGGTGATGAAGAGAAGTCATAAGGTTGAGCCTAGGGGATTTGCGAGGCGGAATGAGGAACATTTTCCGTGAAACCCAACACGGGTGCAGTTTGGTTTGACATTGAAGAGATCAAGGCTGCCACTGATAATTTTAGTGAAGCCAAGGGGGCTTCGCTACTGTGTACAGGGGAACACTTCCGAACGGTCGACAGGTTGTGGTGAAGAGAATCAGAAATTTCACTCCGAAATGTGATTCTGAATTTCTGAACGAAGTGGAGGTCATCAACAGCATTAGGCACCGGAATCTAGTGGTTTTGAGAGGCTGTTGTGTCGCCAACAATGACAGGGAGGGGCACCAGCTATTTCTGATATACGAGTACATGCTCAATGGAACTCTCGATGACCACATCTTTGGAGAAAAATTCAAAGCCCGACCTCTGAGCTGGTCACAACGAAAGAACCTAATCCTTGGGATTGCCAAAGGGTTGGCTTATCTGCACGACGATACTGAGCATACCGTTTATCACAGAGACATCAAACCCACTAACATTCTGTTGGATGATGAAATGAATTCTTGCGTGGCAGATTTTGGTCTGGCAAGGATCATGGCTAAGGAAGAAGGAAAATCACACCAGACGACGAGGATAGTGGGGAGGATAGTGGGGACGCAAGGCTACTTGGCTCCTGAATACGCTCTTTATGATTGACTTATTGACAAGAGCGATGTCTATAGTTTTGGTGTTGTGTTGTTGGAGATCATGAGCGGCAGAAAGGCTTTGGACACCTCTGTGGGCCTCTCACTATCTTATTATAGATTGGGGATGGAGACTGGTGAAAGAAGGCAGAACCAGTGAAATAATAGATGAGAGAATCCGACAGAGCAGGGCAGAGCGTCTAATGGAGAGATTTGTTTTGGTGGGTATTTTATGCACGCATGTTATGGTGGCATTCAGACCTGGAATGGTGGAGGTCATGAAGATGTTGGAGGAAGAAGCAGAGATCCCTGAAATTCCTGACCGACCTTTGCCGCTTATGCGTCATGGGACAGTTACAACCATTCAACTCCCATTAATCGAACAATTAACAATACTCTAATCGTCTAACCCATAATCTAATGACACACAGCGATGACAGGTAGATTTTAGGGAAGTTCATTTCAGAGGGAAACGCCTTACGGCGTAAATACAATTGTTATAATCATATAATTTTTGATAATATGAACAAAGTGTTTAAATATTATATTTTTAATTTTTTTTAATTTTTATAATGAATTTGTTTATTTAGTTTTATTTATTTGTTTAATTAATTTGTTTTTAGTAAATATTAGTATAAATTTATTTTAAGTACAGATTTAATTTGAGTGGAGAGGGATCAAATTTTTTTACAGGAAAACTTTTATAGATTGCAAAATATAATGTGGAAATTTTGTACAATTTAAACGATATTTGAATGCTATAATAAAGTTAATCCAAAATAAAAACTTATTGACATTAAAACATTTTACATTACATATATATGGAAGCTTTTACAAAGCAAATAAAAATGATCTTGTTTTACTATTAATATATTTTTAAGTATATATCAATTTTAATTTGTATTAAAACTTTTAAATGATGACCAAACATTGAATCAATTTTTTATATAACAAAATTAAAATATTTTTGAAAAATAAAATTTAAACATATTCATTTTCTTACTTCTAATTATTTTACAACATATTCATGTTTTTTATAACCTAATTTATTTTTATTTTAATCATAAATAAACATATTTACACATTCCCTCGCACTAAAATATATAATAAACCTTTCCACTCAATAAAATAAAAAATAAATCTACCAAATCATATTCAGCGTCTTGGCATTAGATTTTCTGATTGGCTCGTATCATATACGAATCTTCGTCTTTCTTATTCGTAAGTAACTCCAGCATTTTTTGGATTTTCTCATTGACCCCGCATCAAATAAAACCCGTCTTATTCGGTTTTCTTATCCGTAAGTAAGTCCAGCATCTTTTCAATTTTTGGATTTTCTCATTGATCCCGCATCCAATAAAAACCTTCTTATTCCTAATATTACCAAGTTATCATATTTTCAAAATTTGGATTTTTTTTTTTTTTTCAACTTTATTAACTATTTATTAAGTTTGGTGGCGATTTATTTTTGTTTTAATAAATTTCATTACAATATATGTTATTAGGATTTATTTTTCCATATAAAATAAAGTTTGAGACTTTGCTTGGTTTACTAGTGGGGAGAGCAGGTTAAGCCATTTCCCTATAGAGTAAGGAGAACTAGATGCTCACTGGAATTCATACTGTAAGGTTAGATCTATCTCCTCAACGAAGACATATGCGGAGAGGCAGAGGCAACGAATGGTAAGTGAAAGGCAGAAGCATAGTTACTAGCGACAGTTCTATTAGAAATTTTTCCTCACTCAATTTATGTTATAGATGGGCCCGCAACATTTTTTTATTCATAAATTTTGTATTTGAAAATGTGATGGCTCATATATTTACCTAATAGTTATATATTTCTATGCCGGCCATAAACGATTGACTTTAAAAGAAATTATTTTTTTTTTGTTTTAATTCGGGGAGACGAGATCTGCTTGTACACTTGCATAAGATCTCTAGATGATTTTTACATTTTGTTTTTACCAAAATTTTGCGAAATAGAAGCACTGTTTTTTCCGATGCAAGTTAAAACTTTTTACATGTTCGATGTTGTGTCTAACAAAAGAATTGGCAATGTTATCACATGTGAAGTTGCACCTAATCTCTGGCAAAGACATGTCAATGTCCCTCTCATTTGCAGTAGTTTTTGATCCCTAAAGGTAGTGACTGGCGATGAGGGATTATGCTTTGTCATCCAACAAAAAAATCATATTAACGTGCATCAGACTTATAGCTTTACAGAGTTAGAATACACTATTATGTGCACGAAGCTAGGAAGGATTTTGATGGCTTTCTCACCAAAATCACATTTACGTCTTTTAGATTATTTTTGCATCAATTTCATTATAATATTCTCGGGTGATATGGGATATGTTTTTTCCCATTCTTTTTTATAGAGGAACCATTCCATGTTTTACAAGTTTTTTCTTTTGGGAACTATTGAGAAGGGTAGCAAGAAAGTCTCAATGCCTTTAGCTTGGTCAAATTGAGAAAATTTGAATTTCCACATCAGAAGACAAATTAGAGGTAGTTAACTTGTGTGACATGGCTCTTGTCACTCAGTTAGTTCAATAAATTCCATTTAAAGGGCTTGGAGTTTAGTTAAGCGTGTGTGAATGCTAAATTTTAGTAATCCAGGTCATTTATTTCTAGTTGTCAGTTGTGCAATGCGACAACAATCTAACTCAGTGATCATCCAGTTAACTTATCAATCAATTCAAAATAGCTAGTGCATTCAAGGAATTCGAGTTCCTCAACTGAGGTTGAGATTCCAAGGCAGTGTAACAAGCAGTTGTAAACTAGTTTGAGTGTACAGGTGTTGCACGTAGTAAGATGATTAATCCTTGGGAAATTGCACAATCAATTGAAGGAAAATTCCTAAAAAATAGTGGCTAATTCCTCAAGATTTGCACAAGGAAATAGGGTCTCAAGCATAGGAAGGAATTGACTAACTCTGAGTCATAACTTATCATTGAGCAGAGAGATAGGTTATTCACTTGCAGGTTATCCTCAAAGTGGGCAAACAATTATAATACATTCTCTATTCATCTATTAATGCAAAGAGGCTTGAGGGGTTTTTCCCAGTTGGGTTCCCCTATAAAAATATTGTGCATGTGTGGTTTTTATTATTTCATGTTTGTGAATGTTGTTCTAAATTGTGAATAAAATTCCGCAAATTAGTAGAGCGTTGAAAAATGTAGCAAGAAATTCTCAATTTGATTTTGCCTTGATTAAATTGAGAAAAATTTGAATTTCCACCTCAACAGATAACTTGGATGATGTTAACTTATGTGACATGGCTTGTGTCACTAAGATTACTTAGTAAATTTGAGTTGGAGGAGTTAGAGTTCAGTTCTGCATGCGTGATTACTAATTTGTATCAATCAAAGTCAATTATCTCAAGTTGTTTTCAGTTAAACTAGTTCCAACTTTTGGAGGAACTAGTGGAAGGTTAGGTAAGGAGTGGAACTTCAATGAAACTTAGTGATTATCCAGTTAACTGATCATCAGCGTAAAATAACTAGTGCATGTAGAGAATTCAAGTTACCCAGTTGAGGAGGAGATTCCAATGCAATGTAACATCAGTTGTAGACTAGTCTTGAGTGTACATGTGTTGCATGAAGTTCGACGATCAACCTAATGAATTGCACAATTCAATTAGAGGAATTTCCTAAATAATAGGGGCTACTTCCTCAAGGAATGACACAAGGAAATAGGAGCTCAAACTGTGAAAAAATTTGGCTAAGTCTGGGCCAGAGGCCTTTAGTGAGCAGAGAGATAGGTTCTGCACTTGCAAGGTGAGCTCAATTGAACAAAGAAATTGTAATACATCTCTATTCATTTTATTAATGCAAGCATACATTAGGGTTTTTAGTAGATTTTGTTCCCCAGATAAAACTACTTGTTGCATGTGTGTTATTTCTTCTTGCATGTCTGAGATTTTTGTTCTAAATTATGAATTAATGACCTCAAAGCAGTAGTGTAGGTTTGTGTCTTGTGATTTTGATTAACACTTCATGAGAAGTATCAAATCTACAACTTAATTTTTACGTGGTATCAGAGTTGGATTTACATTAGAGTCGGAAATTCGAAGTTGTTTCTCAAAGGTTCAAATTTGAAGTTCAATGTAGCAAGATTTCTTCATATTTGAGAAGATGGCCTTCAATGGACTAAGGCTAGAGTATGCCTTGGAAGGCACCTCTAATTTTGTTACATGGAAGGAACGAATGGAGGTAGCATTGGATGTCAATGGTTTGGTAGAATACATCAAGTCAGATGTTACAAAACCACACACATCTGATGCCCATAACCTTGCTAAGTGGAAGAAAGATGTAGCCAAGGTAAGGAGAATAATCTTGGAGGGAGTACGAGATCATATTGTCTCGAATATCCACAAAAAAGAAACTTTGTTCGCAATGTGGAAAGCACTGACATAATTGTTTAAGAATAGTAGTGACCACAGGAAGCTACCACTCAAGGATAAACTTCAAAGTATCAAGATGCAGAAGAATGAGACAATTCCACAATATCTGAGCAAGTTTACACAATGTCGTGATGAACTTGGCGGGGTCATTGTTTATGTCCCTAAAGAAGACTTTGTAACCCTATCCCTTCTGGGCCTTCCCAAGAGTTGGCATAGTTATCAAGATTCAATGAATGGGAGGGAGAAACTACCAAGTTGGGAGCGCTTATGGTCCGATTTGGTACAAGATGAAATAAGAAGGAACACCAGAGATGAGACTTCATCCAAGGGTGACGATGAAGAAATTTTTACATTGCATGGAAATGAAAAGAAGGGAAAAGGGAATAAATCCCAATCCAAACCAAAAGTCACTCAAGTGGGCAAGAAGAAATATTTGTCAAAAACTAAATGCTTACATTTTCATGAATTCAGGCACTATGCCACGAAGTGTCCACACAAGAAGGTAAGCAAGAAGACCTCAAAAGAAGCAACAGGTAAAAATTTGGATTCACATTTCAAGCTTGACTTTACCTTCATTGCATGCATGGTTAGCACAATGATGGGGAGTGCGTGGTACTTGGACTCAGGTGCATCATTCCACATAACAAGCAATAGATATTTTTTCACTGACATGGAGGAGAATTATTTGTAGATGCACATCGAGATGGGGGAATACAGAAGGTATAGCGTGATCGATATTGGCGCACTCATCTTTCAGAGAGAGGCAGGCACCCCCTCAGGCTCAAGGATTTCATGGTCATTCTGGGCCTAAAGAAAAATATCGTCTTTGTTGTAGTTTTGGAAGACCGTGGTGACCATGTGATATTCAACAAAAGTAACGCATTCCTAAGACACATGGCCATGGGACGGGTGAAGAAAATCGGGTTCATGTGAAGAAACTGTACAAGCTAGACATGGAAGATTGTGCTGCATTGAGCACAAAGGTGGAGAAGGTGCAAAGTTGTGATGTTGGTGAACTTTGGCATAGAAGACTTGGCCATTTTCATAGTCGCACTTTGAAGATCATGTAGAAAATAACCACAAGCCTCCCCAAAGGAGCACTTGAGCAGCAAGATGTATGCAAAGGATGCACCTTGGGGAAGTACACAAAACAAACATTCCATGATCCGGACAACAAAGCACATGCAGTCCTTCAAAGGATCCACTTTGATTTCCATGGACCTTTCTCGACGACCTCCACTACCAGGCACAAATATTTTGTAATTTTTATTGATGACTTCTCATGGAAGTGTTGGATCTTCTTCATGCAGATGAAGGATGAAACATTCTCTAAGTTATTAGAACTCAAGGCACTAGTTGAGAAAGAAACGTGCAAGAAGGTGAAGTCTATCAGGAGTGATAATGAAGGTGAGGATGTGTCGAATGAATTTAAAAATATATGTGCAAAAGAAGGCATTTGACGAGAGTTTACAACACCCCACAACCCATAGCAGAATGAGGTGGCCGAGAGAAATAACCATAGCATTGTGGGATAAGCGAAGGAAATGTTGCATGATCAAGGCCTACCTCTGCATTTGTGGGCCGAGGCATGTGACACAATAGTCTATTTGTAGCACTGGATTCCTCATCAGATTTTGGGGATGATTACACTGTAGGAGGATTTCTCGAGGAGAAATTGAAATGTGTCACACTTCAGGATTTTTGGAGCCTCTATTTACTGCCATGTCTCTAAAGAATCAAGGAAGAATCTAGAATCGATAGTAGAATTGGGGGTATTTGTGGGTTACACAAAAACACCCCACAACTACCATGTGTACTTGCCATCCCTTAGAGTGATAATTATGCAAAGGCATGTAAAATTTGACGAAGATAAAGCCATGTGATGCTCTCTTGAAAGGGAGCTTCAGATTCCACCAGAAGAGGATATTTTAGCTCCAAAGGAGGAAACTCAAGAACTTTTGGAGTAGCCAAAAGTTGAGGAGAAGAGAGTGGAGACAACCATTCAAGAAGAACCATCTAGGGAAAGCAGGGAAAGGACCAGGGAAGATGAGATACTTGTGTGAGATGTGAGGGAGAATGTGGGTGCTCCTTCAAATCAGCACAGGCAGAGAAGGTCACTAGATCGGTACACTAGCTACATGGATCTAGTGACTGAAATTGTAGACACTGAGCCATATTCTTTTGAGGAATTAATAGAGAAACATGTATGGGTTGATGCAATGGTGGAGGAATACAAATTCATTATAAAGAACAGTGTTTGGAAAGTCATCCCAAGCCTAGCAAATAATTAGTTGTGGGTTTGAGATGGATCTTCAAGGTAAAGCATAAATAAAAGAGAAGAATATAAAAGTACAAGGCCAGATTTGTGGCCAAGGGGTACTCTCAAGTTGAGAGGGTTGACTATGAGGAGACCTTTTCTCCTGTAGCAAGGTATTCATCAAATAGATCAATTCTTTCTTTGGCTGCAAAGATGGGATCGAAGATCCACCATATGGGTGTGAAAACAACCTTCCTCAATGGAGTTATTGAGGAGGAGGTGTAGATCAAGCAACCAGAAGGATTCGAAACTTCGATCAGGAGTCTCATGTGTCTAGACTCAAGCGAGCATTGTGCGGTCTCAAGCGAGCATTGTGTGGTCTCAAGCAAGCACCTTGTGCTTGATACACCATGATCGATATCTATCTCACCGGTTTTGGCTTCACCAAAAGTGAAGCAGATGAAAACCTCTATCATATATTAATAGAAGGAAAACTGTTGATTATTTTCTTATATGTTGATGACTTGATTTTAACTGTTTATGAGCAGCTGATCAAATCTTGCAAGGAGGACCTTGCAAGAGAGTTTGAAATGAAGGACATGGGTCTTATGTAGTACTTCCTCAAATTGGAAGTATGATAAGGTGATGGGGAATTGTTTTTCTCTCAGGGAAAGTATGCAAACGAGATACTTCAAAGGTTCCACATGGACAGTTGCAAACCCATGGAGATACCTCTAGCGACCAAGTAGAGGAAGGAGGTTGCCACTTCAAGTGAGGAAGTGGATGCTACTGTTTACTGGCAATTAGTGGGTTCACTAATGTATCGTGCGAACACACGACAAGATATGTGCTTGCAGTCAACCAGTCGAGCCAAGCTATGGTTAGGCCAACCAAATTATTTTGGAGGGAAGCTAAGCATGTTCTATGGTACCTCAGAGGCACTACCTAGTTTGGAATATGGCACAGAAGAACAATGGGAGTGAAGCTATGTTGCTTCACAGATGCAGATTAGGCGGGGACCTCATCAGACTGAAAAAGTACATCAGGTGGAATTTTCAGTGTTGGGCCTGTAGCGTTTCTTGGTAAATCATGAAGAAAATATTTGTGGCACTCAACTAGGTAGAAGAAGAATATATGGCTTGCAATCAAACAACACGTGAGGTGATCTAGACGAGGAAGATAATTGTTAAATTGTTTAGTCAGATGATGGATCCAACTGTGACCTACTGTGATAATCAGAGTTGCATCCAGCTCTCTAAAAGTCTTGTTTTTCATGATCAATCCAAGCATATAGATATATGGCATCACTATTTATGAGACAGTGTGCAAAGGACGATAATGTTGTTGCAATACATTCTGAGAGAGGACCAAGATGTTGAAATTTTGACAAAGGCATTGTCAAGAGGGAATTTTGAGTTCCACAGGTGCAGGATAGGGGTGGTTGATAATCCCTTTCTTGCTGAGAGGGAGTGTTGAAAAATGTAGCAACAAATTCTCAATTTGATTTTGCCTTAATTAAATTGAGAAAATTTTGATTTCCGCATCAATAGACAACTTGGATGATGTTAACTTGTGTTGCATGGCTTATGCCACTCAGTTAACTCTGTAAATTTGAGTTGGAGGAGTTAGAGTTCAATTCTGCATGTGTGATTACTAATTTGTAGCAATCAATGTCAGTTATCCCAGGTTTTTTTCAGTTAAACTAGTTCCAACTTTTGGAGGAACTAGTGGAAGGTCAATTAAGCAGTGGGACTTCAGTGAAACTTAGTGATCATTAAGTTAACTAATAAATCAACCTAAAACAACTAGTGCATGCAGATAATTTGAGTTACCCAGTTAAGGTGGAGATTCCAAGGAAGTGTAACATCAATTGTAGACTAGTATTGAGTGTACATGTGTTGTATGCATTCAGATGATCAACCTAAGGAATTGAATTCAATTAGAGGAATTTCCTAAATAATATGGGCTAATTCCTCAAGGAAAAACGCAAAGAAATAGGAGCTCAAGCCAAGGCTAAATTTGACTAAGTCTAGTGCAGAAGCCTTCAGTTAAAAGAGAGATAAAACAAGAAGTGGTTGCCTTCAGGGCTACAAAAGTACCACAATTGGGTGGTGAACATGAGAAGTGGTAAACACATTTCCATATTTCTGCGTGTGAATGTGAAAGATTTCACATTTTAGGAAAAATTATGGAAACAAAAAAAATAGAATATTTTAATCTACATATATAAGATAGTTCTAGCCACCCACAAGTAGAAAAAAAGAGCACGATTACAAATAACTTGTGAATCAAAAAACGTTACAAGAAAATAGTGGTCACTACCATAAGCGTCACTTCTAGAACACACAAGTTGCAATGGAATGGTGCCATTCCCATTTCTTTACTAATACTCCATTTTGGTTTTCATTTCAGAATTTCATTTCTAACCGCAAATTTATTTAAACAACCACATTAAAAATTGTTTTATTTTTCTTGAATTTCATGATAGAATGTACTCTATATCCTAGACAAATCATTTCACAGTTAAATACAAAAGACTAATATCAAAAGGTGCTACTTATGTATATAGTTGCACATATATTAACATATATAACTCATAACAATACCGGTTAGAACTTCCTGAAAGGTTTCAATGAGGCCCTGGCTTCTATCAAATTTGACTTAATTTATTAAACTTTTATCATTTAAATAATTAAAAAATTAGTGTTGCATCTCGGTCATGCTTCACTTTTGATTTCCGCATAATCACTTTTATATAAGTATAAATATATTTAATTTATTGGGATGAAATTGGGGCTTGTAATGATTCATCCAAAATATAGTTAAAACAAGTGCAGCGTTTATCACCAAGCATGTCTCAAAGACTTTAACGATTCTTGTGGAAGTAATAGAATAATAATCTCCAAAAGTGGAATTTAAGTTTTATTTTATAACTTATTTTATGACGCCACAAATCTTATTAAGTAAAACTCCAAAACAAATTATTGAAGCATCGTATTTCTTATTGACCAACATGTTTATTCGGTTAAATAAAAATTTTACTTTCATATTTCAAAATACTTATAATATCTTTTGAAGATGAGATCCTTAAAGTACAATTTATTAATGATAAATTCAATGATAAAGACACAATTTTTTTAGTTGCTATCTATGAATGCATGGTTGACATCGACACTCATTATTATTCAAAAAATCTAACAACACCTGGAAATGAATTATTAACAATATATAAAAAGTATCTTTTGATCAATTTGGAATGACCTATTAATAATATGTAAAGATATACTGTTTTTAATATTTTCAAATGTGCCCATTAATCTTAAACTTTAAAAAAAAAATAATCTTATTCACATTTTCTTTTAAATACTTTTCTAAATATCATTTTTTTCACATAATTGCAAATTTACTAACAATCGTCATAATTAAATAAGAAAAACAATTTTATTAATTTTACACCTAATATATTTTTTGGACTTTTATTATATTCATGGATACTTTTTCAAATTTAATACAATTTAATAAGGCTGATAAATTTTCCCAACTGAATATATACCCTCACCTCTTGCGTGGCAACATAATCTATTTGCTTTAATATGAATTCAAGAACATTCATACGTTTATGTTGTTTAAAATGTCAAAATTCAACACACTCTATAAGCTTCATCCAAAATTAATTGACAATTCGATCCACCGTGATAAACTAGTGTTGATTAGAGCATTCAAAAGGAAATACAGAAGAAATAAATTTTATCTTATCTGAAATCAAAATATTTTGTTTTTACATTATTATAATTGTAATGATTTTTTACATTATTATAATTATAATCATTAAGTCAATTTTTTTTTTAATATTTTTAAAATTATAATTTATAAATATTATAATTATAAAATTATGATTTAAATATATTTAATAATTAATAATTAATTTAAATTAAATTTCAAATTGAAATAATATATAAAAGGTAATAAGTAAAATCTCTCTATTACACCATTAAATAGGATTAGACAATAATTATTTTTCTTAAAAAATCATTGGACAAGGATCATCCATATAAAAAGAATAATACAACGATTTTTTTAAACAGTTGTTTCCAACTCAATGTGATGTATTTTTTAAAATGGAATGAATGTTAGTGTTTTATTAAAAAAGAGAGCTGAAATTAGGTTTTCAGCGATTACAATGTTTTAGAATCACCAATATCCCTTATGGGTTTGTAATTGAGCATGGTGACTCAATTGAAACTTTCAAGCGGGATCTTTGTCATACAAAAAATTTATTCTTTTTCGAGCTAATTTTTTTCCAAAAAGCTTCTAAAATCCAAATGCATTTTATTTCCATTACTGCTTATTATAAACTTGTTTAACTTCTCGTTTTTCTTGGCAAGACATTTTTTCTTTTATTCCCAACTTGGATTCAAACCATGTCTTTTGGTGGATTTGTGGCATTTCTCTTCTAAGAGTGTTGTTTTTTGTCTTTATCACTTTGTCCATATACCTAATTAGCCCAGGAGATTGTGTTTTCAGTCTTATTTCCTGTAAACTCAGCGTGGGATCTAGAGTTCATGGGGGATTTTTGAACTTGTTCCTCCTCTGCTTCTAAATTTATTGGATCCTTTTTTACTTATGTTTCTTCTTGGTTGTCCTTTTCTTCCTCTACAAATCTTCCTTGTCTTCTTTTGAATTTTCTTTTTCTTCTATATCCTAGATCTCTTCTTCCTTGTGTATAGTATAATGTTTTCTCTGAGCACCTTCCCACCATCTA